>VYZR01060733.1:14587-30212 GCA_013400675.1 Oxylabes madagascariensis
TAGAATTCCAAAGGTGACAGTGGATTGGAGGGTGAAGCTGCCACCTCTCTGGCCCACTGGCCAGGTCAACCACCAGTCAGCTCTCTCCTCCTCCATGAAAACATGAAAACAAACCATTTGTTGATACTTAAAGTGTGAGAAAGATCTTGATAAGTATACAAAACATTTCTCCTCAGAAGGCTACGTGAGCGACAGGTAAGTGCTTGCAGTGGGGTCTGGCTCTGAGGCACCCTCTGTCACTGGTGTCTGGAGCATCCAGGTACATTCAGCACCTGAAGTGAAGTGCTGTGAAGTGCCTCAGGAAATTCCACAGGCTCTCTCTTTGTCTGACATGGACATTACAGCCTTTTAAAAAAGGACATCCCTGCCCCAAAATAGGAGCGGCGTATGAGTTATGTTAAAGGAGGCACTACAATATCCTTTACCTTCCCCTGCACAGACAGCAGTGATAACAAGAGGAGAATTCAGCAGCTGCTTCACAGGGAAGAGAGTTGAACAATAGCTCAGCACTGCAGGCTTTGCTTATTAAGCCAACATGTACAGGGTCTGACAGAGCTATTTCAGAGACCCAATTGAAAACTGAGAAAGAACGGCGTTTCACCAGAAAATGTCAGTTCAACAAAATCTAATGGTTCATGAGAAAAGAAGGCTATTTTTAGACTATTGCCACAAAAGTTAATTATCAAACCTACCTAGGGAACTCGGATTTCTTAATGCAGTTGTTCCAATAAGTACCTTAATTTGCCTGAACTCCCCACTTGTAATGACTGTTCTTGGAAAGCTATGACTTCTCCCTTTTCTTCTTTTTACTTACTTACTTTTGATTTGAAGATAAAATGATATTTCATCAGACTTCCCTTTCAAGCAAGAACTTTTATGTTTTAACAAGCTCTGCTACCTGTAACATTGCATCTAAGGTACCACTCAAATCTGTTCCTTTTCCTTGCATGGCCAGGGACTTAGTTTATTAAAACTTTCAAGGTGTTTCAAAATTTGTTCTGAATATCTTGAAATAAAACTGTTGCCCTTTCTATTGAGGGTATTTTTAGCTATAGCTACTAATAGGATGTAAATTCCAGTGGGTTTATGGCTCTGACAAATATTTGTTTCTGCATTGAATTAATTTTTTTCGAAATGAAGGCAAGTACCTTTAATATTAAAGAAGATTTTGCACCTTAAACTTGCTCCAGTGTTCCTTGGAGGGAAGTCTCTGGAGGATCCAGACTACTGCTGGTTTGAATGCTGGGCCAGTGCTACCCTTAAAAACCAGCCCCTTCCCCTTGACATGCTGCCTGTGCTAAAGGCTGATACAAGTGGTCTCACACAGGAAAGAAGGGAAATTTCTGACAGTGTTATAATCTATTTTGTACTCCTTCTAGAGGTTTAAAGTCCTGCTAAAAGTATTTCTGAGATAGCCTTGGATATCTGTCTGGTAGTATTTTTGTCTTACCGTGGAAACACACAAGCTGTAAAACAACTTTCTAGGCTTTAAAAAAAGCTTTATTCCATGCACTTCTAGCATGATAGATTAATTATACTTTTGACTTTCAATAATGCAAGAAATCACAGAAGAAAAATATTTGTCTATATGTCATAAGCTTAAGTGAATTTTGTATTATTTCTACCTTTTTTTTTTTTTTTTACTATCATGATAGAACCAAAATATCATCTTTTTGTGTGTTGCTACTGGAAATTATTTGGATCCTAATTTTCTCCTTTTTACAGCAAGAGGTTATTTTGATTGCATACCATCCAACTTTCCTGTTTAAAAAAACACAGACAAAAAATTTGAATTAGTAGATAAAAATCTCCAATTTCATAAATGGTATGGCATGAACAGCTGTCATTGTTTGGTGACAACAACAACCACAAAAAATAAAATTTTTCCATTCATCTTTGCTAATCAGTTATTTGCCCTTCAGCTGCCAAACTTTGCTGCATGTGTTAGTTCAGCTGTTGTCAAATACTCTATACTGGCATGTAAATATATTCTCTTGAGCAAATAAAGCTGCTCTGACTGTTGGTCTGAGAAGATAGGAGGCTGCCTTTGATCACAGTGTGACTGTTTCATAAAGGTCAAAATAAAAAGAAAGTGTGAAAATTCAGCAGTTTTCCTCTCAGCTCTGTTGAAGCATTTAACCACCCAAATATTGCGGATCACAGCTATTCTGCTTTTCCAACTTCTGTTTCCAGTCAGTCAGAGGCTGTGATTTGAAAATGCAGAGTTGCCTTTTGTCCTGCCATCTGCTAATAAGACCACAAGGCTCATCTGAGGTATATCAGTATATAGCTACAGGTATAAAGAGTAGCTCAGTTTACAGTCCTGAGCTAGTGACTATTTTCACTGGTAACATCAAGCAGCATTTTTTGCTCTTGTTCCTTCATTACACCTCTTACAATCCCCTCTCACAAATCTCACAAATACTTCGGTGTTGCACACATGCAATTTTCCATGTTTTGACAGCCATTCTTTATGTTATTTTTTTTAAATAAGTGGCCATCAAATGACATCACAGTTTCTCCTTTTCAGCTTGTGTGCTGTTCTTGGCACGAAGAGGAGCAGAAAAGGCTGGAGAGATGTGCTGGCCGTGCTCTTTGAAGCTGATTGTTTCCAGGATGCTCCCCAGCACCTCACTGCATGCTGGAAGGACTCCTTGGTTATCATCTGCAACTGGAAGGTCACTCTCCTCCTTCTACTCTTCCTGACCATTATAAAATTATCTCTCCTCCTGTCATGCCACTTCTAAAGGAATTGATTGTGCCACATTTGAATACTCTGGACAGTATGGTGGGGAACCAGAACACTTAAGGCATCCCAGGTGTTGGTTTATGGATGTCTTGGATAGCAGGTAACTTGTTGCTGCCCAGTTACATTGAAATTTCTCTTACCTCAACCAGACTAAGGTAGCATGCAAGTGGCATTATTTATTTGCAACATCCAAAATGGATAACAGTTACAAAGGTTTATAAAAGGTGATGATGCATAATTGACTGTTACTGAGAATGAAAATAACTGAAAATGTCTCTCTCCTTTTTATGTAACTTGCTTGTCACACAAGGGCAGTGTATTTTGGCACCTATTATACAATGGCTCTCCATGACTGAGCTTTTATAGGTGGATTTAATTTTTCACCTTTAAATGTATTTATTTTTCTCAAGGATGAGATAAAGTTATTGTGTTTATTAATAAAAAAGCCCAAACAAACTCTTCTTTTCATTTGCTAATATCAGCATTACTCTGTTGGAATTTCAGCTGTGTTTCTCCTGTGTTTGACTCCCTGTTACAGCGAGAAATAATAACGATCTCCACTCCTACCTCAGTTTTTAAATTAAGAGTCTCAAGTTTAGTACCAGGGGTGAAACCCTGAGCCTTGTAGTTCACAGAACCCAGTACAAACATATAAATGGGTGAGCTCATTATCAGCTTTTGACTGAGGTGAAACATGTTGGTAATTAGCCTCTCTGAGGAGCTTCAGGCTGAGAGAAGCTGCCTGGCCCTTTCCCTTCAAGCTCACTTAGAAGCACCTCTTCAAATATTTATGTAGATAGATTTTCAATGTCTAATTGGACACACAGCTATACTGAGACCATAATAATTATGGCAGTACATAAAGCTTCACATTCAAGTAAAACAGTACATTTTGGGGATTTGTTAAGTCAAATAACCACGCAACAGCTTGTGAAACCGACTGAGGCAAAAGTGAATTGATTACAAGGAAAATGGTCCAACACTGTCCTGTTTTGTTTTAAAAGCCTAAGCACAGTGATTAATCAGTATCAGTTTCTGCTTTGAAGACAAAGGTGTGACTATTCCTTGTGCCTTGGCATGCATGACAGGCACCCTGTGCCAGGGGCATCTGATGAATCAGGCAAATTGAGGAATGGGAGGGGAGGTTGTGTTTCCCCACATATTAGACACAGCACGGCTGCATTAGGGAAGAAATGATGTTGTGCTGTGTGAAACGGCTGCAGAGGACATTGTCAGCACAGTCCAGTGTACATATTTATACTCTGCTGGGGGTTTTGTTGTGAATGTGAACAGCACAATTATCTTACTAGTTTTTATTCTGCGGTTTTGTTTTGTTTTTTTTTTTATTTATTTGCAAAAGAGATTTTGTCCTCTCTGTGCTTCATCTCTTAGGAGAGCGCTTTCAGTTTTCAGGCAATCTGTGTTTGTGCTCATCCTGGTGGGAAGAGCTTGCCCAGGAAATGAATTCACCCTTAGTCATTGAACAGCATTTGTTGGTATGGTCTGGTGAGCACAAAAGAAATAGTACAGGAGCTTATTCAAATTGTTTGTGGTCTCTTTCTTCCTTCCTAGCAATGCCTCTAATATTTGTTTTCTGCCTTTATTTCCTACCAGTCAACTCCAGAGTTGTTCAACTGATAATCTTTCTTTTTTTTTTCTTTTTTCTCAACACTCTTCAAATAAAATACTTTTTTTGAACAATGCAGTAAGAAATTGTTGTTAAAGACAAGTATTAGAGAGTAATATGTCTGCATTTATGTTTTGAGCATAGATGTAAGTGAATGGTTATCAAGGGGTGCTTGTCCCCAAATACAAGCTCATAAAAATCAAGGGACAACAAAAAAAAGGCAAGCACAAAGTAACTTTTATTGAAGGGGAATGGGGAATTGTCAGACAGGGAATGTTGAGGTGTGCAGGCTGAGTCATGGAGAGGAAAGCTTCTGGCATGGGAACTACAAAAACATTGGGGACAGGGGAGGTGATGCTGCTAAGGAGAATAAGGAAATAAAGTGAGAAGATAGCCAGTATTCAGATGTTAGTGGCTAGATGTGAGGAATAGGTGCTGGTTAAATTGTCTTATTTCTATCAGACATGCTCTGGTTCACGATCATGCAGATAACTCAGGCAGAGCCGTCGCTCCCCAGAGAGGGCTGGGGGCACACAAATACAGCTCCTCTGCAGCATTCTGAGAGAGGAAATTTGCACCTTCAGGAAGGCCAGGACAAAGGCTGGGAATTACTCGTGTCCTGCTGTAACCGTGCACAGTTTTCTGCTCACGTTTTTAAAGGACTTCATTGCTACTTCAAGAGTGTTTTGTGTCCCACGTGCATAATTTCTCTGAAAGTGCTGTAAGGAAAAGAATCATCACTAGAAAGAAAATTATATTCCTGTCGAAGAGAAAAATGCAGTAGGGATTTTTTTTTCCACCATAATCAAGTCTGCTATATTAAATCATGTGGATGGGAGAAGGAAAAGAAAAAAAAATACTGTGAAACTGAGTGTAAATATTTTATTCTTAAAAGTAAATCTAAAGTTCAAGTAATAAGCACTTAGGTACACTATATTCTGTATTATTGTTTGATGCCTCTTTTGGGAAATTGCCCAAAAGAAAACATGTCTCTAGCTTGTAGTTTCTAGCTTGCAGTTTATGCACTGTGTTCCCGGTGATTATTTTTCAGGGCATGAAGCTCTCATGTTTATTATGCACCCTAAAGCTTAAGCATACATATCATATCGAGTGCTGCCTCTGCTGGTTCAGCAGCCCTGAGAGATGTTCTGTGAACTCCATTAGGTTGTCAGGCTGAAACTAAATGGCAACTTTTAAGAATAAGCCTGGATGCGATATCACTAGGAACCGTGATAAAGCCGTAAGACAAAAAGAAATTTGTCACATTCTTGTCATTAAATGTATGTACAAACTTATTTAAAATGCAGTTATGGGTAATATGTGACAATGTCAACAAGGATCTATCATTAACTGTACTGATTCAAGGCCAGTGTATTGTGCATTCAAAAAAATATCCTGGGTCTCAGAAGCATCCTGTAACATGTGTTACTGTCTCTGAGGTGCAAATTTGAGTTCACCAGTGAACAAGGTATTTTGAAGTTGTACAAAGGATTGATTTTCCGATAGTTCTCTTCTATCAGATGAGCAGGATTTGACAATAAATGAAAGAAAAATGAAGATCTGGGCTGGAGGTCACCATCCCAATCCATCCCTCTTAAAACAGACACTGAAATGTGTTCAGGCCGCAGTTACGTATCTGGTATCATCTAAAGAGTAATTCAGAGCAATCTCTTCTGGAAATAAATATAAAATCATTTAGTACAAGAATAAACACTTATGACCAATATGTATTATACATTTTACTTATTAGTGATGTTTTGTACTTCTTCAGCTGACAAACATATTAATAGGGTACAGTGAATCCATTCCTCTATGATTACTTCTAAATTTTTCCCCATGTTGTTGAAATGCTGTGTTTTGGCTTGCTCTTAAAGGCACTAACATAAAAAGTATTTTGATCAAACTTAAATTTCCTTTCAACTTAGTTTACAGAATACCAGTCAAAACTCAGTGCATATTTTAGGTTTTTTTGGATGTGAAATGGTTTGATGCACCTAAAATTATTTTATTTTGGCTCTTTAAAAGCTGTGGGTGGGTTCTTCAGTTAATTTCAAATTTGGGGGTGGAGGGGTTGTATTTCCTGGTACTAGACCAAAACACAATGTGAAAAACCTAAAATCCTTTGGAAGTGGTATTACTCTCTTAACACTGCATTTTGTATAAGGCAAATCCCTGGGATTTTTAAAAGGGAAATTATTTTGCCAGTTTTTATGCTCCCACCCCTCTTAAAAAAAAAGAAAACAAAAAAAACCCAAACTGAAATCAAAATCAAAACACAAACCAAACCAAGTCAAACAAACAAAAAACCCCACGAAAAACAAAACAAAACAAAAACTCACCAAATCCCAACCCCCTAAAAGTTACAAACACCCTCTATATGGAGCAGAAGGTTGCTCAGCACTTCAAGTTGGTATCCTGGAGACAGCAGGAAAGGTGCAGTAGTGGTGGCCATCTGTCTTTGAAACACCTGGAAAGGATTTAAATGATGACAATCCTCTTGATCATCCTACATCTGTTAAGTAGAGATCATATGCATTTATGAAGTGGAGGGATGTTCATTAGCAAAATAAAATTCCTCACGGAATGACTGTCAGGCTGTTTCAACAAAACCTCCCCTCCCCACCCCTCTTTGCTGCCACAGGCAGAGGAATGCAATTTTCGTTTAGTTTCCTTTATAACCTCATAGATGACATTCATGGGAGACAACCTGTGATTAATGAAGGAACAGACTGGCACATGTCAGGGACTGATTCTCTGCTGTATGTGGAGAGCAGTGCCCTGTGGCAAAGCAGAACTGGAACAGAACCTTTATTAATGCAAAATAATGGGTCTCCTCTAAAAAAACATTTACAGAACAAAACTGTATGAAACTATCGGATACATTAGTTGACAAAAATTTTATGGGCAATCAGTATGATTTTCAAACAATCAAGAATAAAAGAGTAAAGAAGCAGGTTTGACTTGTATGTTGTCTTGCTTGAAGAATTCTGCATGTATGGTCATATGTAACCTGCACTGCCTAAAAAGCCTTAGTGTTCTGGTAATATAAACACCTCACTGAGTGTATTTTGCTGTATTTGTCAAAATTTATGCTATCATTTTTAAGTAAAGGAGAACCTAGTATGTTTTCAGGAAAAAAAGTCTAACTTATTTGAAAAATAAAATAAAAAACAACAACAACAAAAGAATGTGTTCCACCCAGAAAGGTGATGCAGGCAGAGTGAGAAGTGGAGAATATATTAAAAAGCTAAAGGATAGATGGCCTAACATGTACTGATTAAGAAATAGGTACATCAACTGCAGTAAACAGTCATAGTTGTTGGGATTGGTTTTGTATCCACTAGTCTCCCATCAAATAAATGTGTCATTAGGAAAGGAATAGAAAATAGATAAAGACATTTTGAATGTCATTTCACAAAGAAATAAGCAAAGGCAGTGAAATTAAATACATTTTCATGTGTTGGCAATTACTCAGGGCCTGAATCTTAAATCCATATGTGACCAAATTTGAAATGTAAGATGGGGAATCCAATATGTGTTTGTTCAACAATAAAAATCATTTGATCTAGGGAAAAATTGCTCATTGCTTAGAAATATTTCAGCAAGCATTTGGTGGACAAATGTTAAAAGACACCATGGGCCCACTTCAATTAGCCTTTCAGTGCTAGATAAACATGATACTCATTTGGCCTTTGGATTTCCAAACTGAAATCTGAGCAGAAGTGGGACAAAAGAAGGTGAATACACCCTGAATCAAGTGTGGAAACTCTCCTCTGCCTTAACAAGGCTTCCTTTGGGCAGATTTTATCTGCTGGCTCTTCATGAATGGAGCAAATACGCTCCAGTCCCACCCATGATGGGTGTGAGAGGCTGTGATGGTGCCCAAGCACCTTCCAAGTTTAGATGTCACTGAGGTGCTCTGAATTTCCACACAGATTCTTGAAAAACTCCTTTCTTTTTCCTCTGGCCTGGATCTGACACTCAGAGGTTCTCCAAATTAGTTATTTCTCCGGCTCTGTAACCATTCATTAAAGTTCAAAGACAGCTGGAGACATGAAAGCCCTGGAAGCCTTGATGCCTGAAACTATTGGCTCGTTGTTGCTGAAAGATACATTTTGTTTTTGTTAAACACAGGCCTTTGGACTTTCCCATTCACAGGGATGCAAAATTTCCCCCCCAAAAAACAACAAAGAGATATGGAGGGAATTTGATGCTGAATGCAAACCTTTCCCCTCACAATTAATTAGGAGGAGGGGAGCAGCATTTCCTTACTCTGGACAGCAACTCGGGGCCGTCTGTCTCTGAGTCACAGCTCATATTCAGACTATGAATGCATCCAGCTCTACCTCTTCTGACACAAACCATTAACCAAAATTCAGCTCTTGCACAGTATCCATTAGGAAAATAATTTGATGAGAGGCCTCTTTGATGCAGTTGTCCTCTCTGTGACAGGTAACATAGGTACAATTTATCACTGCCTCACTGAAGAAGTTAGAAAAATGGGACAAAGAGAAAGCAAAACCAGAAATGTTTTTTTTCCTGTACAAGGTGGTCTCCATTTTAGTCAAACGAATTCTTTTTTCTCAGATTGAAAGTGTTTTTCTAGCTATTTTCATTGTTAAACCCCTCTCGATGATCTTTGAGAGGTCTTGGGAATTCATAGAGGTCTCAGCTGACTGGACACTGATGAATGTTTTTATGATTTTCAAGAAGGGGCAGGAAGGAAGACCCTGAAAACTACAGGTCTGTCAGTCTCACTTCAGTGCCTGGTAAAGTTATGGAGAAGATTGTTCTGGGAGGTATTAAAAAACACAGGAAAGACAGTGCAGTCGTTCATCACAGTCAGCACAGCTTCACGAGGGGAAAGTCGTGCTTTTCAAACCTGTTTTCTTTTTATGACAAGGCAACCCACCTAGCTGGTCAAGGAAAGCCAGTTGATGTAATATTATTTGATTTCAGTAAAGCTTTTGATAGTGTCTCTCTCAGTGTTCTGGACAAAATGTCCAGCCCCCAGCTGGATAAACACACCATGTGATGGGTGAGCAGCTGAATCACAGATGGGGCACAAAGGGTTACAGTGAACAGGGTGACTTTAGAGTGCTGAGTGTCACTGTGGGGGCTCCACAAGGCTCCATCCTCGGCCCTGTGCTCTTCAACATCTTCATAAAGGGCTTGAACGCAGGACTGGAAGGGACACTGAGCAAGTTTGCAGGTGATGCAAAACAGGGAGGAGCTGTTGAGGGAGGGCAGGGAGGCCCTGCAGAGAGACCTCGACAAATGAGAGGCCAGGGCAGTCACCAACCACGTGAAATTCAACAAGGGAAAGTGCTGGATTCTGCACCTGGGATGGGGCAACCCTGGATGTACAGACAGCCTGGGGAATGGGAGGCTGGAAAGCAGCACCAGGGAAAGGGACCTGGGGGTCCTGGAGGATGGAAAGTTGAACATGAGCCAGCAGTGCCCCGGCAGCCAGGAGGGCCAAGGTGTCCTGGGGGCAGCAGGCCCAGCACGGCCAGCCGGGCACGGGAGGGGATTGTCCCCTCTGCTCTGGGCTGGGGCGGCCTCACCCCGAGTGCTGGGGCAGTTTTGGGTGCCACAAAACAAAAAAGACATGAAGCTGTTAAGGAACATCCAAAGAAGGGCCACAGGAGTGGTGAAGGTCCTTGAGGGGAAGCCGTGTGAGGAGGGGCTGAGGGCCCTTGGTCTGTTCAGCCTGGAGGAGACCGAGGGGAGACCTCAGTGCAGGTACAGCTTCCTCCTGAGGGGAAGAGCAGGGGCAGGCACCGATCTCTGCTCTGTGGTGACACTGACAGGACCCGAGGGAATGGCCTGAAGTTGTGTCAGGGGAGGTTTAGGTTGGATATTAGGAAAAGGTTCTTCTCCCAGGGGGTGGCTGGGCACTGGCACAGGCTCCCCAGGGCAGTGGTCACAGCCTGAGAGAGTTCAGGGAAGGCTTGGACAATGCTCTCGGGCACATGGTGTGGCTCTTGGGGCTGTCCTGTGCAGGGACAGGAGCTGGACTCAATGATCCTTGGGTGTCCTTTCCAACTCAGCTTATTCTGTGATTCCTGTGTCTCTCTCACTGCTGTTTCTAGTCCTGTTTACTGGCTTGTTGATGCCTCTCTTTGATGAAGTCAAAGCCCTGCTCTGGTGGTTTTTGACAGGCTCCTGAGAAATCCCTTAAATTCCAAAGACAAAGAATAGCCTCAAGAAGTCCATTTAAACAGTGGCTTTCTGTTGATCTAACTGTAATGAAAATGGCAATGAAGAAGGCATTTAACTGTTCATTTATCTAGGTAGATGTGACTGAAAACTGTGTCCAGCAAATTCAGTCAGCTAGTAAGGTTTGTGGTTTTGTCTGCTAGCCTGTCAGCTGCAGGACATTATAATAATGGTAGTTGGTTTAAAAAGACTGCATTGCTCTGCTGACAAAAAGAGTGTAACCAATCCTATGCCTTAAGTGCAGCTCTGTAGACAGGATTTTCTTTTGATGAAAGGCTAATTCAGTTTGCCAAGAAATCTTTCATACATCATGATTTGAGGTGTCACTAAAGATTGAAACTCCAAAATTTGTTCAGGTAGTAATTTAACTTTAATTTTTGCCTCCAAAGATGAAAGAGAGAATTCTCTTTTAAAATGAAGAAGGTTAGATAAAGAGGTAAATCATTACTGATATATGACTTGAATGTGGACTGAGTTTTTTTTTTCCAATTAATAAGTCTTTCTTTAAAAAATAAAGACATGAATTCGAGTAGTTAACATTAGAGATGAGCACAAGAACTGAAGAAACCAGAGCAAGTCAAAGACTTGTTCTGCTGTCAATGAAGATATAGTGATTAATCTCATATTCTCAGAATTCTGTTATCTAACCACAGTTCGATTGCCTCCAACACTTTGGACTGAGTTATCAGGTCTCTCTGCATGACAAATGATTGCTCTGCCAGACCTTTGATCAACCCTCCTTTAACCAAAGCAGTGAAGAAAATCAGAGGAAGGAGGCAACTTTTCTGTAGAAACTGCTACCGATAAACAACAGTTTACCACATTATCAAGTGGCATTTCTCCCTCTAAGTCAAGCCATTTCAGAAGCAAACAGGAGAAAGCTGTCAGGTAGCCCACCTACCTGAGTCAGAAAATTAATTACTTTGAATCAGAGACTATTTTCAGCCAACCTGCAACAAGACAGGGCCCAGTCCCTGCATCTCAGAACTGTGCTGCCTGCTCAAATATCCTAATTGACTCATTAAGTCTGACCACATAGGGCTTGTCATCAGCTCCAGAGAGACATTAGTGAGTGCACCTGAGTGATGATCCTCTCCCAAAACATGATGGAGGGCAATGCACTCATCACCAGCACTCACTCAGCGCTGCATCAGGGTGAAGACAAAATTGCAAAGTGTTCACAGGCTGCAGAAATGCTCACAGTTCAAAATAGATGTTCCCTGTCCTCCCCAGGAAAAGACAGATGTTTAGATGACAGCATTGCATAGGTTATCTGTAACAGGACTATACCAAGGTACAACTAGATGAAATTCCTTACCAGGAAATCTGCTCAGAGTAGACTTTGACTATAACTCATTGGTGGTACAGCACTGATTCCCTACAGGCAGTTGAAGGAAGATGGAAAACCTTTGTGTCTGTAAAGTGGTACTGAGGTCTGGCTGCCATTCCTAACATTAAAAAGTACATGGAAACACTTAGAAAAAAAATCCAGCAGCTGAGGATGAATTGTTATCAGGACTAGATTCTTACTTTTATTTGTAAGACCCAGGGAGTAGGAATGTGAGTGGAGTCTCACCATGCCACGGGGGGTTTAAGGAGATATCCTACTGTGACAGATTTATAGTTCCCCAATCAGAGGAAATCTGGGTAATGCTGTTCTGTGCTCCCCTGAGTTGATAAACCAGCCCTGACTGCTGCTGCAGAGACTCTTCTGCACCCTTATTTCTCAGCTATGTTTGGGGCAGCTACTGCCACTGCCTACTGAACAAGCCAGCTTTTCTGTCTGGAGTGTCTGTAAAGTAGATTCACGTTAGCCTTGTATGGAGACTTATGTTTTCCTCCTGCTTTCCACCCCTTCCTTTCCACCCTCCACCCCCCCCAAATAATCCTTATTAGAAGTTCAAATTTGGCAAGAATGTACCTATCCAAATTAAAATAATTATTTCATACCTTCTGATAGCAGATCCCAAAATCCTCTCCACACCAAAGAAGGTACTATAAGGTTGCATCTAATTTAGTTATTATTTTAATTTTCCATCCACTACCGCCTTGCTGTAGTACAAAACATCAGGGAAGGCATATTCCTTTCTCCAGGATATCTGACATGGACAGCGCATGTGGCAGATGGGGGCATCTAACATCAGTCTCATAAAAAGTGATACAAGCAGCCTTTCTCCATGGATTCTGTAATGCTAAGCAGATACAGTTCTTTTTCTGCAGGGAAAGGTGAAGGATGTTGCTGTTGATGAAAGACTGGTTGTTATAGAACATTTGCCACATTGATGCTGACCAAGTAGAAACTTCAGAGACTGCAACAGCCAGTTTCTGTAATTCACCTCTCCCATGCTGCCGTCACGTGTGGATCTCTGCTCCTGTGTGCCGCAGTTTGGATACTTGGGTTTGTGAGCTCTGTGTTGGTACATTTAAAGTGGAATTAAACTGAAAGTTTCTTTAGCATAAAAAGTAATTTATAGTGTTATACATATAGCCATACACATAATAGGGCACAGTACACAACTAAGCATGGTCTATTTCCTTTGTAGCATGTAAAAGAATCTTGCATGTGAAACTTGTAAACCACTGAATCTCAACTCATCTAATTAACTTCATTTCCCTCTATCTACAACAAAGCTGCTTCTGTCCCACACAATGTCTGGAGGGTATTCATCCTATATATACATGTTTCTGTTCAGTCAGGCTTGGAGTTGATGCAGTATCTTTTGTTTTTCTGAACAAATGAGATAAATGAAAATAAAACAGTCACCTACCCATTTGGGTCTGCGAACATCCTGTGGCTTTGACAGTTCTGCACTAATGTGCATTGTGCACATCCTGATACAGAGTTTTGGCCTGGCAAACTTTCAAAAATCCATAGACCATTTTTTTTTTGTTGCCTTTTGAAGTTCCCAAGCTACTAAAAGTGTATTTCATTGACAATATTCTACTGTCACTTAGAATATTGTTTTGATTTTCATTGGTATAGATTTTATCACATGGCTTTCAGGCAGCCAACAATATCTGGGCATTAATGTATTAACCAGTATTCTCTGATTCAAATCACCAGAGAAAAGTTCTTTCTAATATTGTTTTGGGGTTTTCTATATTAATAAGGCTGCTGATATACAACCTGCTGGCTTTAAGGAGAATGATGAGGAACATAACATGGTACAAGAAAATCATAAGACTCTTTTAAAAAAATGCATATCATAAACCCCCAGGAAAGCAGTATTGTGGCAGAAGCAAGTTTCTTGCAGCAGGAGAAGGAAGCATACTAGTGTTCCTTGGAACAGATTGGCCAATTTATTTTTTACATGGAAAATAAATATATATGCCCACCTATGCATTTATTTTACTAAACAAAAAAATATGAGAGTTTTCTAAATTGCTGGGCACTTGGAGGTGAAAAGTTTAGAGTTTCTTGTAGTCTGCTCGTGCAGTCCAACAGGCTGCATAATAACTTTTGGCAGTCTCATTAAGCATTCTGAGCTAGCAATAAGTTATGGAACAGGTTGCCCAGAGAAGATGTGGATGCCCCATCCATGGGTGTGTTTAATATCAGATTGGATGCAGCTCTGAGCAGCCTGGCAAGGTGGAAAGTGTCCCTGTCCATGGTAGAGGGTTGGAACGAGATGATCTTTAAGGTCACTTCAACCCAAACCATTCTTTGATTCTATGATTAGAATAAACATATGGGGTGAGATTTTTCATCTCTTAAAATGACAGTGTTATGTACTCACCTCTGTGCCCATTTCATCAGGGATAAAATTCTGCAACAGTCCTGCATATGCAACTTTGCACTTTAGTAAATGTTGTAGAAATTGTTGCTTTTTAGCCTGCCAGTCCCCTGGCTCTATTCCCAGTATCTGGCAATATGATGGCTGTCACATCTGCCCTTATCTCAGCTTCATGACCTCTTTAGACATGAAAATGCTATGTAAGATATCACTTTTCTTTGAAAAGAGCTTCTAGGGAGAATCAGATGCAAACAAGTACAAAGTCAGCCTGGTGAGAAAAAGCAAATGCCAAAAAAGCTGGGAGCATGCATTACTTCAAAAGCACATTGTCAACACACTCTCTTAGTAAGTCTAGTATGTTGACAGGTAGAGAGTCCCTCTCAGTTTACAGGCAATTGAACAATTATTTTTCAAGAAATGACAAGCTAGTGAACTGCATGATGTTCTGCAAGGAAAAACGGCACTAACCTGAGGATTATGCGCGAAAAAGGGGCTGTAAGGGAACAGAGTCTGACAGACTGCAGGAGTCTATATATCAAGGGAAAAAATAAAATTTCTGGATCATAACTCCAACTCTGGATACAAGAGGTAAACATGATGCTGAAGAAATATATCACATATTCAGGACACCCATTTCATCCTAGAACTGAGTATTCTAGATTGAGATTGGTGTCCTGAATATTCTATTGAATATTTTGGGTTCTGACTGGAAACTGGGTTTTGCTGGATCTTCTGAAAGTTTTGGGGTTTTTATGGCAGTAATTAGCTTAAAAATGAAAGCATTATCTTTGAATCTCAGTTTGTTGACTGATGAGAGTGAATGCTAAACTCCACAAAATCACAGTGTGATTGACCAGTAGAACAAAAAGCTTTTGGCTTCTGGCCCGATAGACTATCTCTATAAAAGTAGTTATTGGTTAATGACTTATATTTTTAAACAATATTTTGTTATACAGTTTTCAATTATCTGTCCTGGGTACAGGACCAGTTCAGTTTCCAGCCTTTGTGAAAGCATTTAGAAACACATTCTCTGTCAAACCAAGTCAATATGAAAAATCTTGAATCCCTGGCCGAGGCATTGCCAATCTCTCTTGGGCAGTACTAGAAAACAAGCCAGAGAAAAGGTCCAGGATTAAAAAAAAAAGTGCTTATTTTTCAAATCTGCCTTGCATGAAAGTCCAGCTGAGAAATGGTGTTGTAGAGGGCAGTTTCCCCAGGAAAGAAGGGAACCTTGGAAAAATGCCTGGGGAAATCCCATTCTTAGTGCTACAAGCAAAAGGCTGATTGACATGC
>VYZR01060755.1:1561-14230 GCA_013400675.1 Oxylabes madagascariensis
ACTTCGGCCTTCTAACACAATTTTTTTTCATTTTAATTTAAGAACCCAGTGATTTTGCCTAATTTGTTTCATTTATTACTCTCATTTATTTGGTTAAAACTGAATACCTGAATATTCATTCATGTGTTTAGTTTAGCTATCCTTTTCTCTTTTCATCATTTACCATGTCATTATGATGTTCACCTCCTGTAGTTCCCTTTCTTCTACTCTTTCTCCTCATTCTGTGCAGTTGTTTGTTTTTTTTNATGAGAAATTCTCCACAAGAGTATGGACTGAAAAATTGCAAAATAAACACATGTACTATTGTAAAGTCCTGTTTCTACACAATATCATATTTGTAAAAATTTTAAATTTCCTTATTCTCAAACAATATTTTTAATAATTTGCCTTTGTTGTTGACTGTGAGATGAGAGTCATGTCTCAACTACAGAAGGAAGACTAGTATCATATATTCAACTGGAAGAACCCTTATAACTACCACATAAATTTATCCATACATATGTTGTTATATACATTACTGAATACATATGCACATGAAGAGAGAGAGAGAGCATTGCATGACTGTAGCAAGTTTCCTGAAGTACAAGCTTATAGGACAAATATAAAAAGCTGCCAACTCAGCGTTCAAGCAAGTTGCATGTTTCTAAGTTGAAGGACTCCTCAGAAATTACAATATCATCACACACATGGTCTGATAGCAATGTCTGTTCTGAATAGAAAATAATAGCAGTAGTAGTAGTAATAACAATGTTAATATAATGATGATGATGATGATGATGATAATAGTGGTTTGTATCCTGACATGGTCATTGTGAGTTCATGTACATTCAGGTTTCAGGTTTTTTACTGTAAACACTTGCGTCCTAGGGTGACTTTATGATGCTTGTATCTGCAATTGTCTGTTCTGTATATTGAGTTCTGTATCTTTAAGACTGATTCTGAGAGCAAAGCAGGGAGAAGGAGAAGCGCTGAGTTTGTTTTGAGAAAAACTGCCTGACTGCTACACATGCTTCTCCTGTTCAGCTGAGGTGCGGACAACAGCAGGACAGAGATCTCTTTGCTTTTTAGTTAGTTTTAGCTAGCTAGGGCAGAGAAGTTCCCTGGACTGTTTTTTTTTTCCTTTTTCTTGGGACTGTTTAAACCTGCTCTGGACTGAAAACCCAGAGGAGCACCAAGAGCTCACACCTGTGCCCTCCGTGGCCTGGACCTTGGTAAGGACTAGGACTGATAAGAGGCTGAGTGGGCTGAGCTACACCCACGGCAAGGGTTTTCTCAAGTTTGCCGTCTCTCTTTGGAGCGCCGAGAGGTTTTATTGTTTCATATTATTCATTTCTTATGCTTGTGGGCACTTTGCTTGTTAAATTAATAGCTTTTTCCACTTTTCTCCAAGGAAGTTCTTTTTCCACAGGGAAGTTCTTTTTCCCAGACCAGTTGTAGGAGAGTTCCTCCCAAATTTGCCCTAAACCAAGACAACTGGCATAGCCATTTTAAAAATACTGTTTCTCAAGAAGAAAGCATTAGTGAAAACAGATGAACACTGGTTCATTACACGTAAATAAGAACAGCAGCTATCATAACATATTCTGTGTAGAAGAAAAACTGACTTGATTGACTGTACAGCTCACATGTAGGAAACAGCCATATCTGGCCTCTTTGGAAAGCAGTTATGTTTGAAGACATGGTGGAAGAGAAATAAAGTGTTTTTAAAGTAACATAGGAAAAACCTAATACCAAAAAAAAAATGCAATGAAAGCTTGGTTATCATTGAATCAACTGTTTATCAAGGGATTTTTTATTTTTCTATTAAATATTTTTCTGCATTTTTTTAGTCACTGAATAAGCCAGTAGTGATTATGTAAAATTACTCTAATCTAGATTCAGAAATTAATTAAAATTCAGCATTGCTATATCTAACAGTAATGCCCAATGTCATAGGATATCAGAACATCTATTAACATTTTGCATCCCTGCAGAATGAGAGGGAACACAGCTCAGTAAAGCACTCATAAAAGGTATTGTGTAGACAAAGGAAGACCAAGAAATATCAAAGATGGGAGTTATGCTTTATAGAAACTGGTGAGGTAATTTTGGGACAAAAGAACCCACTGTCTCTATGGAGATTTACTGCCATCATCTCTGAATTAGTCCTGAAAGTCATATCAGCCTTCTGTCACACAATTCCCCTTATGTGATCAATGTGAATGTATCTTCTAAAAAAGCAGGAATATTAAAGAAAAAGTTCATCAGCATTATTCTCAAATTCCAGCAGCTGGTAAAAAAAAGAGGATAAAAAAGGCACTTCCCTGATAATCGAAGCATTCAAGGTTAAATGTTAGATATCTTAAAACACACTAAGAAACAGATAAAAAACGTGCACTGCATTCATAGACAGTGACAGTTTTGTGTTTGTTCTAACAACAGAAGGTTACAATGGCAGATTCTTTGCACATATGAAGATTGGGAGATTTATTTTTTTCCCCATGACCCAGTTACCAATAATAGCATAGTGTGTTTGGCCTTTTGATCATGGCTTCAACCCATGGACACTGCAAACATAGGAATCCCAGTATGAGCAGTCTAACTATATTGTAATTATTCCAGAATTGTTGTTTTTTTAAGAAATCATACCTTTTTTTCCTCCCTACTCTTTGCTACGTGACTAAACTACTCTTGTGCAATTAAAAAAATGGTTTTTGTGACGTGGTCCCTTGAGACACCCAACATATTATTTAATAAATGTTACGACTTATCACTTCTAAGTCAAAACATGGAAAATATACTAACAATAAAAATGAATTTTAAAAGATAACAAAATAGAAACCTTGATGTCAGTGAATGCTTTAGTTACCATGGAAACAAGTACAACACCAGCTTTGAAAACAGGGTTCGTTTTCTTTTCCCAATTATTAGTCAGGCCACAAGACCTGAAATCTCTGTTTGACATCCCTACCCCGCTCTTCTGAAATCTGCAAAAGGGAAGAGCAGTTTAAACACTTGTTTAGAACAGCACCAGTTGCCTTCACACTAACTTCCCAGTCTCCAACTTAACCTGTTTGTTGACAAAGTAAAACATTTACAGGTCATACCATGGCAGTTTAACATCAGATAGAAATTAAACTCCAAGAAAGCCACTCCTCTTCCCCCACCCCTTCTGGTAGGAGAGGCGCAAAGGCAGAAATTATGGTTTAAGATAATTTACTGAAAGCAAAGAGCAATGGAATGAGATGCACACTAACAACAGAAATGTTAATAACAAAAGTATACAAAAAGAGAAGGTGCCTTACACACAAAAAGGTGTTCAACATGTTGACTTAGTTCTGCCTGTCTGCCAACACAAAGACAAGATGCTGGGGAGGGACTCCTGCGGCTAGTGTTTCCTGCCCCTAAAGCAGAGAAAAACAATGATGGACACATTCCCAAAAGCAAGGTCATCTGAGACATGCTGTGACGCTGCTCTTCTGGGCTCAGTTCCGAGCTGGTGCCTCCAACAACACTTCGGACTGCTCCAGTGCTGGGGCTCAGTCCTGTGCGTTGCTGTCATTTTACTACCTCTTCACTGTGCTGCTGTTGGCTCAGCTGGATTAGGGCTCCCACCCTCAAGCTCTGCTGCCTGCAACAGCCTCCCGACTGGCCCCATCCTTCAGCACATGTTGATTCCATGTTTCACCACTTTTCTTCAGCACCATATCCTGTAGCTGCATCTCAGAGAAACAGGAAAGGATGGAGCGTGGCAGCAGATGACAGAATCTGCAGTGCTTTTGCCAACAGCCTTCCTGTGGTGATGGGTTTTTCTTTACGCACATTATTGTAACCCTGTTGAATGGTTTGTTCCTGTTACCTCCCCTGATATGTTTGGTTCTACCCCAAGTTCTCTCCTCCCTCTCCCGGTTGTCCATCACTCCCCAGACCCACCCGCTACCTCATTAACATAATGTCAATCCTCCCTAGTTCCCACTCCTTTTTCCAGTGAATTCCCTGTCAGTCCTAAACTCCTCCCTGGAAATCCCCTTTCCTCTACACCCTGTTGGCCCATGTGGCCCTTTCCACTCCCATTGCCTTTCCTATTTTGAGCCCCTCCTTTATCTCCTCCCCTTTGCATCCCTGATTGTATAAAGAATTGTACATTCCCCCCGTTCCTCCCCTGTTTAAAAAGACATTGTAAGTGCATGCTTTTTCCATTTTTGCCGCGGCCCCCCTTGGGAGAATAAACCTTTGAGAGGCACGTGAGAAACCCTCTCCCTGTCCTTTACTCTGATTCAAGGTGCATCACCACCGAGAGCCGCTGAGAACAGCCACGCTGCGGCAATATTGGCCGCGCTGCTCCACCATTACCCAAGCTTAAGAAATGGCAGGGAGCAGCCACTCCAGGAGCAAGTGCCGGGGTGTGTGAGCTAGCCAGGCATATCCGGCCCTTGTGTCACCTTCCGACAACTTACTAATTGGCATAACCAAAAAGAACCTTGGTCTGTCCTCTTGACACCCTCCCTTCAGATACTTATAGACATTAAAGAGGTCGTCTCTCAGCAATCCCTCCTCAAGGCTGAACAGACCTTGCTCTCTCAGCCTTTCCTTGTAAGCTACGTGCTCCAATCCCTTAATCATCTTTGTTGCCCTCCACTGGACCTGCTCCAGGATCTCCATATGTCTCCTATACTGAGTAGCCTAGAACTGGATACAGCACTCCAAAGGTTGCTGTGCCAGGGCTGAATGGAAGGGCAAGACCTCCTCCCTCACCCTGCTGCCAGTGCTCTTCCTAATGCATCCCAGGATACCGTCAAGGACATGGCTGCCTAGGGTTATTCCTCCCCAGGTGCAGGACCCTTCATTTGCCTTTGTTGAGTTTCAGAAAGTTCTTTGCCCATCTCTCCAGCCTGTCCTGGTCCTTCTGAAGGGTTGCACAACCCCTTGGAGGACCAGTCAACTCCTCCCAGATTTGTATCATCAGCAAACTTGCTGAGGAGGCATCTCTCCTTTCATCCAAGTCACTGTTGATTAACTTAAACAATACTGGACTCAGTATTGAAACTTGGGGGACATCAGCAGTGACAGACCTACAACTAAATATGTTGCTAGGTTTCAGTGCAGGCTGCTGATTCTATTCTTGCTGAAATCCACCACAGTCAACATCAAATTAATGGATATAACTTATATCAAATTACATAAATTTCTCATAAAGCAGATCATTATTAGTTTTTGACAAGCAGTACTTTGGATCTATGTGACAGTCATCAGCTTTCCTCAGTCAGTAGATCAGATCAACCTAAGCGACATTTCTCTGGAACATAACATTATACGAATGAATTGCAATATATGAGTTCAATTAGAGTAATGTATAGTATGGGTTAATACTCTCAATATTTTTACATACAAAAGGTGTAGACTTCCTTTGGTACTAGGCACCACTACGAATTCCACAGTAATCAAAACCAGTACTTAAGTTTTTTCCAACTGTGCTTGTGGATTTCAACTTCAGATGGCAAAAATTCAGGTAACAGAGATTTATGAAGAAATACAAGGTCCTTTTAAGTTAACAATACAAAGAACAACATAAAAGTAATTTTCTACAATATAGAAAAAAAAAAGACAATTCTTCTGTAATGTCAGGGAGGCACATAAGGAATATTCCAAAATATGGCAAAACCACATGAAAAATTATAACTAAAAATCAATATATTCTAAGAATTTATTCCTATTCTCTAATATCTATTAAACAATCCACTCAGCCTTTACACAACTTTCATTTCTACACAAGTTTTTGCACAGGATTGCTTTTTCTACTCAACTGGCAGCATTGCCTGGGTGCTTATTCACAGTAATTCATCACAGTTAGGGCCAATTATCTCACTTTCAATGTATGGGTAGATGCTATCTGCAATCACCCTTCACTGGCCACAAATACATGAGCACTTTTTGTCCTATTGTAGTCTGCCTGTAAATTCATCTTCTGTGTCTACAATTAAAAAATAAACAAACAAACAAACCCTTAACAAAAAAAAAAAAAAAAAAAAAAAACAAAAAAACAAAAACAACAACCCCCCCCCAACGAATCTGTGCTGGAATATGCATATTTTCTTAACTACTACTTGAAAAGAATAGATCAATAATAGCAACATTCATACATGTACTTTCTCATCACATCAAGTTGTTTCCATAGGAGATTTTATATATTGCACCTCATTTTCCTCAGTTCTGTGTGTGACTCAGATGGAGTTTATGGATTTATTATTATGGGAAAGCATTATTATTTGTGTTATTATGTTTATTTGTTTATTTACTTGGATGGGAACCCACAAGGATGGGAAATAAGTTTTACAGGGCTTCAGATAAACCGCACTCAGAAAATCTATTACGTATATCAAAAACCAAACAAAACCCCCAATCTGCTGCCTTTAAAGATTTTGTTTTTTTCTTCCAGTCTAGCAAATTAAAAATTTGCACTAGTTTTGTCATGAAGATTAAAGCTTTGGATGTTACAAGAACAAGGATTTTGTCGCAGGAAAAAATCTTTTCCACAAAAAGTGAAGAGAGATTCATTATGTTTTGTTTTCATAGCTTTGTCTGGGATGACAAAAACTTATGTTTTCCTGTGTGAGACTACACTTTGAATAAAATAAACATGCACATGGTTGGTAATATTTGAGCACTGAAAACATGATATAATAGGAAAGTACAATAGAAAATTGTTAGGTAGAAATTTGAAAGCACAGTTGAGAGCAGAAGGAAATATAACAAATGGCCTTTCAAAAAAACTTTCTAATTCAATAGAAATGTATCTCTATGTGAGAGCAATAAACTATATGAAAAGCTTACATATATATTGACACAGTTGGGTTTCATAGAAACCTTGCTTCAAACACAGTGTGCTATGTCAAGAGAATAGCATCAAAATATCCACATTGAGAAAAAGAAAAAAAACCCTATCAAATACTATCAACTATCTTCTAGATAAAAAGACATGTAGGAAAAAAAAATAGAGAACTCATGATCAGAAAATCGGGACAAAAATTTGAGTCAAGTAAAGAAACCTAGATTTAGATATTAAGATCTTGCAGAGGGATGATGATTTAAATCTGTCTACATTTAATTCCATTCTATTTTGTTTGGTTGCCAAAGGCATTTCTTCAGTGCAGTGAATCTGAATTTGCTATTACAAGGTTATTCCTTCAAGAATTTTGTGGTGAACCTACCCACATACCAGTGTATTTTGCATCCCCCTCTTGGGTGAAAGATCTAGATGCATATCTTGATATTGTAAATTTTGAGTTGTCAACAGAATTCCATGAATAGAAGTGAAATGAAATAATTACTTTCCCTTCTTCAACATCATACTGATTCAAAATCAGTTGCATGCACATTGTCAAGCAGAGTAGTGCCTTGTTCCAAAAAGTATTTCTTAGGTGTGACAGCGTATCTTTCCATAATTAATAAGCAGCCTGAACTCAGACTGCTTCCTAAAATACTTGACGAAAAATATGATCCACTAATATGGACACAGGGAGCAGGTCAAGGAAAATAGATGGCTTTAGCTTCCTCCTTGCATAGATGCACACTGTATGTCTGTGCTACTTAATCAAACGTGCTCAACCATGTCCTTACACTGAAGGCAACTAGCACTGCAGAAAACCAGCGCAGCAGAAATCATGCCAATAAACTCTGTGCTCATTTAAAATGGAGAAGATGCATCAAAACCACTTCTTCAAAATAGTACCATACTAGCAGCCAAGCAAAAGTCACCAATGGGTGGATTGGTGACCAGCACTGGACAAAACCATTCCAAACACTACTAACTTATCAACAAACCTGACACAGCTTATCTTCCCAGGGTCATTCCCTGATACTACTTAGCTCTGCTGTACTAAGACTACACTGCATTGAAATTCAGTAACAAGCCCTATTACTGTAAACAAATCCTTCATTTCTAGTAGGAACTCATCTAAGGATAATGCTCAGCAAAACTAGCAGAACGCCTATACAGGTAAAGGGTTTTTAATGTGAGATGGAAATAGAACTCTGAAATTGGCATGAAGTTTTAATGCGTTGTTAGAACAAGAAAACACTTGGAAGAGACTAACAAGAGGCTGAAAGCTCCAAGCAAGGCATTTAAGATACAGTGTATATATGCTCCTGAGGTTGCTAAAAAATCTATTCTGATACAATAAAACAAAATGCAACAGAATTGATAACACATTAACACAAAAATATATACGCTTTACCTCTCCTTAGCTAATTCATATTCAATGGCAACGCAATGAATCATTAAGAGTCCACTTATGGAACGTCCAAAAAATTGAGGAATCAGCATTGAAACGACTCCAACATAAAATTTTGGAAGATATTAGAAAAATAAAGTGAGTAACTTCTTCTCTGAGCATATGTAAGAGATGTTCTGAAGATCCCTCATCTGCCTCACGACTGTCGTCACGGACGGAGACTGGAGCCCCCCAAGGACTGAGGTTGGGACCCTTGGAACTCCGGCTTAGGGGTGCTGGCCTGGCTGAAGTGGGACGATTGCCAGGCTTACCCGCAGGTGTGTTCACTGGATCAAAGACTGGTCCCCATGGGAACCCGTACTGAAACAATGGGTCCTGCCCGCTGCAAAGACTAGTTTGTCCTGTTCAAAGCTGGCCTGGCTGTACTTGTTCTGTCCTGAAACAGGTCGATTCCCTCACCATTGGCCAGTTGCCCCTCACTTCTCGAAAGACTATAAAGACCCCTGAGTTAACCAAAGACCTGGAGATCTCCCTGGCAGAAAAAGACAGACCTCTTGGCAAGGACCACGAGGATTTTGTCTCTTCATCCTTTTACCTCTTTTCCTCTCCTTCTATCACATTTTGCTGTGGCACTCAATAAAAGGTGCATTTTTTTTTTTGATTACAACTGAAATCCCCTTGTGTTTTTTGCACTCTGAGATCAGTTAACGAACCATCACGACTCTGCTTGCATTGGTGGATAGTGACAGTATAGTTTGTATTATAGGAAAGACTTCATTTCCAACTAAGTTTTGTGTGCAGACCTGATATTTAATAATATATAGCTCTAATCAAATGAAAAACAAAATAACAACAAAAAACCCTAAATACAGAGATTTTTGAACCTTGCAAAAAAAATATATTTAAAGAATATATATAAAGTATGTTTTCAGAATATCACAAAATGATAAAATAATATTTACTGAGAAGAACTTTTAATTTTTTTTTCTTTTATCATGATTCCTGAGCAGGTACAACTGCTGTCCTCTTTGCTAGCATGTGTTTCTATATCCCTTTTTATGGCAGGGCCATATAATTGTAGAACATCTTGTCACATTTCAATCAAAATTGACAAAGTGATGCCAAAAATTCCTTTGACTCTTTCTAAGACGTTTTAATATTGAATTTCACTCTAAACATGACAATTGATTATAAATGGAAGCTACATGTTTAAGGTGTAAATGTCCTCATCTGGTGTGACAAATCCTACCAAAACCTTCAAGGAGCCAGCTAGAGGAAAGATGCTTTATTACTGGCACCTTTGAGGGAATGCAAGCAAAAATTTTGTGTCTCAGATTCTCTGAGTGAATTATACTGTTTACCAGCACTGTTTCAAATAATGCATATTCAAACACTCCAAACTAAAATTGATGTATGGATAGGTTACACTTCCAACCTTCTTAAATGCCAATAAAAGTTTCTGGCTACAATTAAACACCTTGAAGTCCACAATAGGAACATATGCATTTCTTCTTAGTATGTTATACAGGAACAAAGGACAAGAGCTTTTAAAGGAAGGAAAAATAATCCTGAAAATCATTAACAACTCTTTTGGTTTTTTTCTTTTTGGAAAAATCATCCCACAACAAAGAATATACTATCAGCTGTGTGCCTCTTGGTATTTTGCTGTACCTCCACTGTCTATAACAAATGGCAAGCTTGATCTTGTGTGGAAGTTGTTAAATGGTGTCTGTCAGCTATTCCATAATACATGAGTGGCATATCACTCTCGATTTCCCTTGACAATCCTTACCTTGTGCAGACAGATGAAAGGCTTGGATGATGATAAACTCACCTTCATCCATACTGATAATATAGAAAACATGCATATCTGTGGACTTTTAATGTTTAACTCTGAAACTACTGGTATGCTTAGTGGAAAAGTTTGTAAGGCATTTAAAATATAATCCAATGAGATGGAAAGAAATAACAGTGCATTTCAGGAAATTTGTGTCACAGGTGCAGTTCAAGTCTCCTGGAAACAGTACTTGTTCACATGTCCTGGAACAATTAGTTTTTCACAGGAAACTGCTTAACAAATCCCAAATTACAAATACTGGGGTTTTTTGAGCTTTAAGGAGAAGATAAAAACCCACAATATAACTATGAGGCAGTAATTCCAATTCTGAAAGATGATCTTTAAAATTAGGAAAACCTGTAAAATATTTTAACAAGAAAATCAGTACTCATCAGAAAATCGGTACTGCATCAGTAGGATGCAAGTAAAATCCAAATCTTCCTAGGAGGTTCTTTTTGGCTTTAGTGTTTTTTTGTTGTTGTTGTTGTTTTTTTGGGGGTTTGTTTGTTTGTTTGTTTGTTTGGGGTTTTTGTTTGTTTGTTTGTTTTTTTTTTGTGTNACATCCTCTACAGCTGAAAGAAACCTATGGAGTAAATGTGAATCTGCATAAGTTTGATGATATTTGTGTGATAGGTTTTAATGTTCCTATATAAAATCTGTTAGTGCAATGGCTTTCTATTATTCAAATAACTAAACTTTACCTATTGCTTCAGACCTACACTAAGGCAGTGTTTCCTAAAATTAGTGGAAACCACTTCTATCTTAACTGCTTGCCTAGGACTTTCAAACTTTGAAGTCTATAGCCTGACAGTCCAACATTTCTTCCTACGCAAAAAATACTATTTTAGTCTGTTCTATCTAAACTATACATCTAAACTCAATCTTCATTCTTTCTGCCTGTAAAACTTTGTGAACATTATCTCTGCTGTAGTAGTTGCTTTTCTTTCTGAACATAAAATAATTAAAGGTATTAAATTTATTAAAAATGTATGTTTTGTTTTCTCAAAACACTGACTAACAAATGTTAATTGAATGTTCTGCATTCTTGGCATTGCTTTCCCATAGAACATTTCAAGCCCTGGGCCTGTGAGATTTTGAATACGTGTCATCATGAACAAAATTTGGCTCACGCATCCACAAGCTTGATCCACAGGATAGGATCCTCATTTCTTTTATTTATGCAAATCAATATGGTAACTATAGACAATTCTGCACCATACATACTTCTCAGTTGTGTGTACCATTTATTCTGGCAGCAATTATAAGGGAAGGAGATGAGGGAACTTTCCTCAGTCAAATTTGAAATGTAACTTGTGATAGCTCAACTAAATTTGAAAGGGAATTCCAATTCTGATGGCATCTAGTTAATTTCACTTTTGACCCCACTTCCTGTAAAGTCACAGCATTTAAAAATACAAGCTTCTTCGGAGTATACCAAGATATCTACACAATATGTTTATACTGGAAGTTTATAGACTAAGAGTCAACATAGATAATAGATGTAGAAATATAGTTCCTAAAATTTTTTGAAAAGGAGAGATATAGATCTCATGGTGAGAACTGTAGTTATGCCCCTCAGTTTGAAGATCATTTTAATTCTTGAAATGAAGACATAAGTAAATTGATAAATCAAGGTTTCACTATTTTTTTCTTTTAAAGGTTTGTGAAAATCTTATTTCTAGTATCAAATGTGAATGTTCCATCCCAAGTGTAGTTTGAAAATTTGTTTTCTGCTGAATAATTGTTGGCAGTATATATATGTCAGAATTTCTATTCAGCAAATAAAAAGACAAAAACTATTCAGTAGAAGGTTGTCTTTAGATTTTGTAAGAGTACAGTTTCTAATATTGTAATAAATGAAGGTGTATGACCTTACCATAGATCTAGACTTTTGTCCTCTCATTATTTTAAAAAGGAGATAATTACAATTCTTTAGGCCACTGAATTTGATAACCCATAATGAATATACCAGTGCCTTTACACTCAGGTGTGTGGTCCATAACAAGATTGCTCACTGTAGGATGACACTTAGATGATTTTCCTGAAGAAATACTGATTTATTTCAGTAGACAAGGGTGAATCACTAATTTATAAATAAAAATCTAAATAAAATATGCATACAACTGAGAAAAATCCAGTCTCTTTGTTTTGTTACACTGAAAAGATCAGACCATTTCAATGGCAGTGTGCCTAGGTGCAAAGCTCTTGGAAGTTGTTTAGGTAACAGTAATTATCAATAAGGTAAACTCATAAGCTCATGATATAGTCCTGGGCTCTTCACAAGGGTGTAGCTTTTCTGTCCCATGTCTCTGAAAGTCAGTCTGATCTATATTATAGCAATATTTCTAATTACATGCCTTATTTTAACTCAAGAACTACTGTGACAATACAGTGCTTCAGACAGCCTGTGGTCTCTAAATAAATACTTTCTCATTTTCTTTACATTTCAAAATGCAGTTGGAACCCTCTCAAGATTCTTCAGTATTCCCGATGGTTTTATTAGCTGATAGAGAAACTGTGTATTACTGAGGACACCAGATTAGCAGCTCTGTCAGTTTTATTGTTACTTTAGTTAACACCATATCTTGCAGTGTATCACTTTTGCAATTTCCTTTGATTTCT
>VYZR01060756.1:30502-47254 GCA_013400675.1 Oxylabes madagascariensis
TAAGCCTAATTTAGCTTGGCCTGTCATGCTCAGGTTCTGGTAATTATAAACCATGCCCTCTGCTGCTCTTATGGTGAGTGTCTGATGTGCCTCCAGCCAGTTAATACTGTGTTTGTAAGAAGGACTAAAGGTGCTGTGTGTCCCTCTGCATCCAGCTCCAAACATCCACTGCAGCTATTGTATTTCCTCTCTTTGGGAAATGGATATTGCAGCTTAGTTGCTTGTAATTACCCTTTCCCCGTCTTGTTCTTTTAGTCTGATTTATTGCATTGCTACATAATGAACCTCTGAGTGTTGTCCAAGAGCTGAGACTAATCCTGTGGCACACTTTCTTCCTTTTCTTGCAGATTTTGCAAAAAAAAAGGTCCTGAGGCAGTGAGGGTGTTGTTGCCAGAAGAGACATCTGCAGCAGTATGTATTTTCCCTAAAACTTATTAAAAGCCTTGACTTTAAGTCTGGATCGTTACCATTTTTTCATTGCTGCTTCACTTATCCCTTAATAGCTCAGGTCAAACTAATCTATTGATGCCCTCATGGGAGGACTGAGAGATAGCTAAGGAGAGTCACTTCTACTGGGCTGCCTTGCAAATTCTGGGTAAAGTGATACTCCGGTTCATAGCTGACTAATGAGGCTAGAATGTTGTATAAATTGCATTTATCTTGTAATGATAATGCATTTGTTTTAGCATCAACTTCCACCAGAGTTGATGAGGTTTGGAAAATCAAAACGGGTCAGTTGTATTGCTCAAACCAGCAGTTTCCATAGAGGTGGTGGTGCTCAGTTTAATTGTTGCATGCCAAAATTAAGCTTTTTTCCTCTAGACTTCCTTCTGCATTTTCACTGACTGCAGTGCTGTGGCTGATAGTAATCTCCTATCATTTGTTATCCTCCCTATAAAGGTTTTAAGTAGTGCAGAAAACATTGCAGTGGAACTGGCTACTGAGAGAGCCTGTGGCTGGCTCTCTGCCAACATTGCAGGTGAGTCTTTTTACCTTGAACTGGGGCTTCTAACCTGTGCATTGTAGTCTTTTCTGAGATCAAGGGACAGACAGTGTTATAAATTACTTGGTCCTACTCATTTTCTTCTAGTGGAAAATATGCATTTGCTCTGTCCTTCCTTGTTTAGGAATAATGGGAATGATTTCTAGCTCTAAGAATCTTCTTTGGAGATCTTTTGGGCTTGGCCCATGGTAGTGATTTTTAGTTATAGACTCTTGTAGGATAGTGAGAGTAAATGCTGCGAAATGCTTCTGGAAATGTCATCTGAAGTTGTCTTAGCACTTCCAGTGTATACAGACGACTGCTCTCTCAAGCCACCTTATGGTTCACATGTACAGAGTGCTTCTGAAATCTCCTGTAAAACAAACCCTTCTTGGACTGGGTGTATTTTCTGCAGGCTGAAGGCAAATGTAGTCCTCTTATTCTGTAATACTGCTCTGGTAACTCTTCAGAGTCTCTGAAAACCCATTTTTTCAAGAGGTTGTGCCAAAAGCCTGTGGAGAAATGTCCAAGTACCATTTGCAGCCACAGGAGTTTAGTGTTTTGGATGCTGACCAAAATGTCTTTTGGTAGAAGACGTATGGCTTTTATGGGCACAGTGGTTGAAACTGGTATGATCACACTGAATCAGCTTTCTACTTTGGCATTGCCTTCTGGCTTAGCTACTGTGTTTGTTAAACCCATGGAAATATTTTTATGGGAAGTGAGATGAGTTGCTAGTGGTGCCTGGCAGTGATGGCTGGCTGCCTTCTACAGCTGTGGGTTAGCACACCCTCTCCACATGAGCCTCTGCGCATTAAATACAGTGGGAGGTCAGAGAGAGGGGGTTGAAAATGTAAACTTTTTGCCTTATTCACTGTGGCCCTTGGAATGAGAGGCTACGAGTGTTTGGAAATGATTCTCTGCTTTAGTGGAGACAAAAACTGAAGCAGACAGGATTTCTCTGTTCTCTGTAGCACTCATCAAAAGGGAGGTGAAGGCAACCTTCAACAGAATGCTGAAAGTTCCAGGATTTCCTTTGCCAGGCGAGGATGCTCTTGAGTTGAGAAGGGACTGTCCTCCAGGCTGTCAACACTGTGCTCCATTTCCCTCCCAGATCATCAATGAAATTAAGGTACACGGTGTTCACTTCCTGGCTTGCCTTTCTGTTTTTCACATTGGTGTTTTTGTGGTTTGTTTTTATTGTTGTTTTGTGGGGATTTGTTTGTTTGGGGTTTTTTAAGAGAATGTTCTGGTTCTGAGGAGGTGGCTGTGGGCAGTGCTTAGGAAGTACAAAGGAAAGTTCTCAGGTTTTTTTCAACCCTTGCTATCTCAAATAAAGGATTTCTGGTAGCATGGCAATGTGGCCTTTTTGATATGAGTAGGATAGAAACCACAGTGTGGACACTATGGTATTGTGCACAGTTTTGCAATCATTTAATCGATGTACCCCATAAGGAAAAGAATTCTGAACACCTCACTTTTTTACCATTATGTATTCTGCCTATGTTTTTTGCAGCTACTTGTCTGCTTAACAGACAAGTAATGCAGGTTATCATTATCATTGCTTTCCCAGCAGTTGTGTGAAAATGAGTTCACATCCTTTAATGCTTTCTTGCTTGTGCTAAAATAAAAAAAAAAAAGGAGGGTAAGTTGTGTCAGGAAACCTCTGTGCTGGCACTGAAGTTTCCCTAACAATATCAGGGGGCTCTGGATTTCTGTAGCACTTCTACCCTGAACTTGCTTGCTGTGCTGTGAAATTTACCTAAAGCTTTCAGTGCTAGTACTTTTAAGGAAAATGAATTTGTTGCCATCATTGAATTTTACTTCATAACATTAGTGAGAACTGTGCTAGAAAATGAGATCTTGGTAAGGTTGTGAAAAATCAACTTTAATCTGTCTTATGAAATGTATATACTGCCTTAGGTTCTGGTTTCAATGAGGACCCAAGAACTATTTATGAACTGCGCTGTGACAGGTCCAAGGATCTGTTTGTGGAAGAGCAGGATGCTAATGTGTGTACTACTGTTGTCTTTCTCCTCAAGGATGTGCTCTGTATTGCTGTGGGCCCACGGGAGGAGGGTGAAGTGGTTGACTACGTGTGGCTGGAGTGCTTGCTGGGAAGGTTGAGTCAGACACTTCGATGCAGAAAGGTAAAAGATGTAAAAAAGCAACAAAACCTCCCTTTGTATCACTTTGGGCTGTCTTGATACCTGTAAACTTTTTTGTTTGCCTTGCCTCACAGTTGAGTTCAGTTGAGGGGTTTTTATTTGAGCTCAAATGTGGCAATGTTACACTGTATTTTTTATACTGTGTAGATCTCTTGTTACTTTAGATTGCCTTTGTGAATCCCCTTTCAATATATGACCTTTTTGTCTTTCAATCTTTAGTGGTCTCCTCATTATAGCTCTGTGCTTCTTGCTGTAAATTGCCTGCTCTTTCCAGATATCTTTTATCCTTTGTGAAGTCCTGTTTTATCCAGTCTGCTGTATGGAGGAAAAAAATGTAACTTTTTTTTTGTGTTTTCCAGTTCATGTGTCCTACATCAGAACAGCAGCTGGCCAAGTGCACGGTTGAGTTGGCGTCTTTGCTGGGTAAATGAGTTATATTTTAAGACTGAAATCTGTTATTACAGTTCTCTTAGATCCCTGAGGTCAGAGATTTAAGTGTTCCGTCCTCATAGATACTTAATTCTCTTTGGTGTCACTGATTCTGCAGATTTTTTTCTGTCAGCTTGGGTGATTGCTCTTATTCCCTCCTACATTCTGCAAAACAGAATTGTACAGTGACTAACTATCCCTCTGATCTCCATCACATCATCCATCACACCTCTGCTGTTTTTTATTTATTGATACGACACCTTCAGTTAAATATGGGATTTTTCCAGTATTTCTGCCTCTGAAAAATTGTGTTTGGGCTTTTTTTCCTATAAGTAAGGGCCTTTTTCCATTAAATTATGTTTTTATGGCTTTTTTATGGAAAGAATGGAAGTAACTTGTTTTCTGTGTATTATGACTCCCGTGAACATTTTCAGTTTGGTTTTTTCTCTTGCTCTGATGTATAAATACAGTTTTTCTCTGAGCAGGAGCTTGTGATCTCAATGCAGGTGTTTTCTTCGTGGGCAACCTTCTAATTTGGTGGGTTTAGAACCAGCTTTAGAAGTTTTATACATAATTTGTTTTTTCAGAAGGCAGCTCACATCTGAATATTGTGAAATTTATTCCAGGAGCAGCAGTGTCAACCTGTCCCATTCCATTAGACTGTACCAAGGAAGAACTGGTATCTTACTTCTGTTTGTGTTCATCTGCAGTTAAGCAGCGTTCACTTTACTTCCACTTGTGTAAAGTCATGTAACTCTGCCTATAGTCTAAACTATGGACAACTGTTCAGTCTGTCTGCAGACTTAAATATTTAACTGTGTTAATCTTCTCTCCTTTGCAGTAACACCTAGGTTCACTTTGACTAAATATTAGGCTGACTTTCAAGACTTGGGGCTGTATTCCAACCAATTGGTGTTCTTTGTCTGAGGAATATAAGTCTCTTCCTATGTCATACTGTCTGTATAGTTTCAAAGCTCATAAATTTGCGTATTTCCAAACTCCAGTCCTCGTAGGTTCACTGGTTTGTACTACCTAGGTGTGCTGCTGAACCAAGACAATGACTATAAAAGGAAATAATGCAGCTATAAGAGTTCATTTTTCATCCTTTTCTTAGTTTCAGATTGTGTTCCTCTAAGTCTTGGGATCAAATCCCCAGAGAAGAGCCCTGAGAGGCTGCGTGTAAAGAACAATCCCACCTGTGACCTCCTAAAACTGCTGTTCTCCATCTGGAAGGAGGACTTTGGGACATCTGTGCCTGTGCAGCTGATCTTCAGCAAGAGGAACATTGGTTATCTTGCAGACGCTAAGCAGCGAGAGGTAAAGCTCATTCCGATGCGTGGAGCAGGCTGGCACTCGCGTAGGAATTCTGCCAGCCCGCAGTGCTCACTGGTGGCTCGTGTGCCTGAGGCCAGCGGGGTGTGGCTGCTGCTGGCTGGCCTCGTTTCTGCGGGGCAGTGCAAGAGAGGGGTGTGTGCAGCTCCTCAGGGGTTGGTACCTGCCTGGGGGCTCTCGGGAAGGCACAGTCTTGGTTAGGAGCCAAGGGCAAAATGGCCCATTTAGCCTGGGATATTGCAAGGACTGGACACACGTGACTGTCATCGGTTGCATTCTTGTCTTTTATCAGCCTGCATTCCTGCATGCGTGTTGGTGTTACAGGCACCCCAAAGAAAGCCGAAAATCACCCTATTTGGTTGCAGGCTAAACCCAGCTTATTTCAGAAGTCAGAGAAATAATTTTTCATGCTGTTATTGATCGGGCAGGAATTAAATTCTTTGTGTGTTTATCAACTGAGAGTTTTAAGACTTCATGGTAGGGTACAATCAATGTATGACCTAAAAGGAATTCTGTTCACTCGTTTTGGATGTTGCTCTTGTCCTCATTGTCACACGCAAATAGATAATGCGCTTGCTCCTTTTCTCCACGTTCTGATCCAAAAAGAAAAGTGTCCATTATATATGGATAAAGAAACAAACTCAAAATCCATTTGTTTTTGAGTTGTTGATATTTTCTTCTTTTGTGCAGTGGGATTTGTTCCTCTTCTTGCTTCATGGTCTTATAGAACATGAACTAATGAGAACTAGTGAAATCCAGAGTTGCCTGCATAGCCTTGAAGAGCTCCCTTGGCCCTCAGTAAGTAATTAGATATGCATGAACCATAAGTGAAATAAAAAGTAAAGATATAGAAACAGAAAATCCTTGTATTTCTATTTCATATAGATAAGGCCCATAACCTTCCCATCTGTTGTTCCTGCTTAATGCAAAGGAAGGACTGGTTTCCAACAAGCTTGTTTCTGTTGCTAGTGTTTGGTTGAAAGCTGTACTTGTGTGAATCCAGCATTGCCCACGGAGTGCAAACATTTCCAAGAAAATTGTAAACCAGTTTAGAGACCAGCTGGCTCAGTTACCAACTCTCAGTTCTAGCCTGAGTGTGCTCAGGCCATCCAGCTGAGAATGATGTGTTGGGAAGGGTCTTAACTGACCAGCCTTGCACTTAAATCCCTGTGCCTCCTACCACCAGAATGTGAGAGCAGTTGGAATGTTCTAGAGGAGTCTCATTATTCTGGCCACAATCAAAATGTAAGAATCCACCCAAATGCCTTGCTTAAAGTGGACAGTATTCCAAGGCTGGTGAGCACTTGCATGTTGGAGCTGTTTTAACCATTTAAATTGTGGCAGTGATCTTGTCTGAGAAGGGTGTGGGGATCAGAGGGGAGACTGAGCGTGTCTGCAGGCATTCATCATTGCAGTCAATTCTGTAGTTCATCTCGGTTTTTGCACTGGAAAACCATCAACATGTTTAACCTTGTAATGTTCCTTATGGAAAAATTAAGTCAGCCTCTTCTGTTGACATTACTAAGGGTTCTCTGTTTTGGGTCTGTTACAGGATTTCGTAAAAGACCTGAAAAGGCTGTCCCGAGTATTTGTATCAGAACATCAGATAGAGGAGCCCAGGACTAAAACTTGTGAGCTGACCAGACAATCTCTAGCTACTGTGACCACACAAAGTTAGCAGAGGTGGACTCTGTGGACAAAAATTACTAATGAAGATGCAAATGGAATTTTCAGTGTTTCTGAAAGGATTGGGAGCTCTTTGCTGGGAGCATACTGAAGATAAGAGGTCACTTTGTGCAAAACCTGCACTGGGCTTTCTGTCATGGACATTTTGCCGTGGTGACTCTGCTGAAGCATTTACATCAGCAAATGGATCCCCAAGTCAAAAGTCTTTTAAGCACCTTGATTGTATCTCAGAGCAGCTGTTCTTTGGACTCAGACGCTTTTTGTATTTGTGCAGCAACAGGCTGTGACCAAACCCAGGAATCAACTCAAGTTACTTTGTGATCAGAGAGATGGTTTCTTGGTGGCTGTATCTTAACTCAATGTGACTTCTCATGTTGTCTTTTAACAAAGCTTCTACAGTCAAGGGAAGGAAGAGGTGAACCTTTGTGACACAGAGATGTGCCTATATTTATTTTTCATTGTAAGCTCAGTGTTGAAGGTTTGATTTTAATTTTTTAAGACTAATTTTAAAAGTTAAACCATATTAAATAAATCCACTAGACCATTGATGGCATTATTCCTAAAGGATGTACGTGTTAAAGTGTTTTTCCATCTCTTGTTGGAAACAGAACTTGTAATTTCCCAGGGCTTTTGATAGAAATAAGGGGTAAAATATCTGTTTATATTTTTTACTGAAGACAGTATTTTTAAGACACTTTTATAGTTGTGAACATAAATGACATCTGGCTGCTATTCACTTTTTTTTATAATTTTTCTTGCCTTGAGTTTGCGTTTTATCAGTCAGGAAGTGCTGTAGCAAGTGAACTACAGCCTGGAAGAGCAGACAAAGTAGGGAAGAAGCACTATGATGTTCCCTGCAGAGTGGATTTTGAAAGGGGCCTGTTTCTTGAAGGAGAGTGGACATTTTCTGCCCTTACACCAAGAGTGTGACCTCCTGTTCACTTCCTTCTCTCCAAATACTTCCTTGAACTGATGTTTGGGGCAGGGACTACTGGTGAATAGCAGAATGTGTTAAGGTGCTTATCAGCTGTCTCATGGGATTCCCTCCCCCTGCCCCAAAGCAGTGAGGACATTATTTCCTTTTGTCTAGGAGTGTCCTATGAGTGTAGGTTTTTCCAGAAAGTTCTGTGTTATTCAACAACAGCCTCTGGAGAAGGTGAAGCCCAGGGCTGTTTAGCTTGCTATTGAACTAATCTCTTCCCTGTGTAAGGTGAGAAAAGGTAACATCTTGGAGTCAGTGATTGAAGAAAAACTACAGACGGGACTCATTAGGTAGAACTGTGGCTTCTGTTAAAATATGTGATACAGAAAGAGAAATCATAGAGGCACATTAGTGTCTGAACTACATTGTAATTTTTCTTCTCTTGTTTACTAAGCACTGTATTGAAAGATTTGGCAGGTTCCACCTTCATTCCTCTTTTTAGGGGCTTTCTGATGTGAATGAAAGAGTCCCCAAAAGTAGGCATGCTGCAATACAAATACAAAATGGAAAAATTCAATACTAATTGAAGAGCAAGTACACCCTATCATGCCATACCTGCTCCCTGAGGCTGAGTATTATGTGATGTTTTGCTGCAGATCTCATTTGAAATTGTTGTCATAATAAACAATTATTAAATATCTTGCCTTGTGTTCAACCTGTCAGTATGGAACCTCTTGGTACTAGGCTGAAGAACAAAATGGGTATCTTGCCACAAAGTATGGGGCAGAGAAAGTGCAGTACAGACCTCCTGTCTGGTCTGTCAAGCTTCTGCTGAAATAGAAATCTACTTTGTTATGTAAGGGAGGGCAGGGTGGTGAAAGGGGAAGGAGCTGGAATCTGTAAGAGTTTAAAAAAGTGCTCCTGGTTCTGGCATGGATTTTATTTGAGTATCATGAAACTGTTTGCATAGATATCATGGCCACAAACATTTTCATGAACTCAGTGTACTGGAATTATCCTTCTCTAATACAACATTTGGAAGTTTTTATTTAAAAGGTGACCAAGCCCCAGGAGCAGTTTCCAGCAACCAGAGAACACAGCTGTGCCCTATGGGTCAGGAGACACTTCTGCAGTGGGACTCAGCAGGTAAGAAGCACCTCTGTTTCTATTCTTACGATTTAATACAGTGATGCTGGTTCTTGGGCATCCCAAGGCCCCCAGACACATCTGCTCTGTAAAACCAGACACCCCACTCTGTGTCCAAGGCACAGGGGCAGTTGAGGAGCACAGGTTTTGTGCCTGTGGACACTTGGCCGTGGGACCACGCAAGGACACGACCCTGCAGCCCCCAGGGCTGGTGGCCTTCTCTCAGCACGCGTCCCTCGGGCATTGTCCCTCTGTCCTGGGCACTGCTGCTGGTGCCAGAGGTGCTGCAGGCATGGAGAGCAGCAGCTCACTGAAGGCCAGTTCTGAGGACGTGGCTTTTCTTCTGCCAGTCTTTCTTATTGCAAAGTCACAGGTCTCAAAAAAGAATTAGGAGAAATGATGTTATATTAACTTCCTTCTGAATGTGCTGATCTGGGGAGTTGTGTAACAGGACTTGGGAAGAAGCTCCACCTAACTGCTTTTTTTGTTAAATAACCAAACAAAACCCCCTTTGCTTGGAGAAACACTGTCACAGAACCCAAATCTAAGCAGTGACTGGCTTTTTGATCCTTGTGCCAAAAGTTGATATTCCATGCTCCTTTCTCAGCAGGTAAGTATGTGTGTTATCACAAACTTGCCTGGGTGTTGTTTTTCTATCCTGCATAGTTCCACAGATGGGTATCTTAGCTGGAGCAAAATAAGGTGGGGCACACTTTCTTGTGTAGAAAATACCATTTATTGTGGATATGAAAATAGCAACCTTGATTTAGGAGCAGAGATGCAACCCTAGGTGTACAGTACAACTGGTTTGATCATCTGCTGCTCAGCAGTAACTTACAGGAAGTTGGTTTTTGCCTGTTGTAGATTACCCAATTTGATGTCTGCTGGGCCTTTGTTTCTTCCTTCCAAACAAACCAATGCCATACATTAGCAAGTACCATAAAACGTTGTATTTGCAAAAGAAAACATTCATATAAATAGGCTTTTTAGTATCAATTGAAGATTGTATTAAAAAAAAGTTACATTAATTCAATACTGATAAAAATAAAACTTAGCTTTGATAGCATATAAAAACGCTTCAAACCAAGCATATACAAATAACTTAATTTGTAAACATAGAAAAAAAATATTAAGTATATATAAAAATAAACATCTGATGCACTGTACAATAAGACACTATCCTTCATAGGCACTGGCATCATTGATCAACAGGAATCCCCCGAGATGTTTTTCCTACAAAAACTGCTTTATCACTAGTGCCGTGTCCAAAATAAAAGGGGAAAAAAAGCAAAGCACTGAGCAAATTTGTAGTGGGTTATATGAAGACCTCCCCTATCTCCTCTGGAAAGCTACAGGAGCAGCACTGGGGACACAGCCAATATCCCATGCTGCTGGTTCTGATCATTTTTCCTGGGGCTTTACTGGACTGCCTTGTTTGCTCTTTTACTGGGCTTTCACTGAAGGGAGGATACTAACACATTACACATCTGGAAATCTGTCATTTTGCTCAGTTGCCGAAAACTCTGTGACAGGTTACCCACTCTTCCTTGAGAGCTGTGTAAGATGCGTGATGCTCAAAGTGAACCATGCTGTGACTCAGGCTTTTAGGAAAAGGCTGTGCCTCACCAACAAAAGAACACTAATATATTGGTGTTAAGGTTGTAACCATGACTATCCAAAGATGAAACAAAGCAAATTTGTAAGTGAAATGTTTTGTTATCCTCCCTGATCTAGTTTGAGGAGGAAGTCTTGGGCTGGTATGTATCACAACTTCTATTTTCTTAAGTATCTATTTAAAATAGCTATTGTCTTTTCATTTAAAACTCACTATATTAGTAACAGAAAGTAACAGAAGCTGAGAGCCAAAAATTGCACCAGTGCAAAGATAGAGTAAAAGTAAATCTTGGCTCTTGAACTCAAAGGTGGGAAGTGCAGCTAACTTCACCATGTGCTGGGAAAAAGCACCTTGTACTGAAAGTAACTGTGTTAAAGTAGCAGGCACTGACTGCAGTAGTGTGGATGCTAGAGTACATATTTCTCACTTGACAAATTCAAAGTGCAAGAGCTTCTTGAACAATGTGGGCTTTTTTTGAGCTAATGAAAGCAGAACATAGCAGCTTTTATTGCTTAGATATATCTAAAGTGATTCTGTACTGTTGTGCTGAAGAATTAAATGAAATTATGTGGATATTTGAGGTGATTGTGGTTTTGTTTAAATTTAGGAATATGTGAACCAGCTAGGGATTGTGTTGAACAAACATATAAAGCCTGACAGCAGGATTGTTGGACTAACTGCCACAGAAGTCCCATGAGGTAATTAAGTGGAAAGAGTCTGTATTTGCTGCAGTGAAACAGCTGGTTACATTATGAACAAAGTAAGACTATGGCCAGGCTGTATTTTCAGCTCCTAATGCATTTGGGTGAAAGCGTAGAAGGGCTGGTGGGAAAAGCCACTATGGAAAAATGTTGGACCTACTCCTACTTGCAGGATTTAAATTCTAGAAACAAGCTGATTACTGAGTACTAACCTATCCATGACAGTGTCACTGTGTAGAATGGTTTGGTTTCTTTATTTCAAAGCACCGGATTCTGCAGTACAGTAAAACTGTATCCTGAGGTATGGTGGTGTCCACTGATGCTGCATTGTGTAGTGGCAATCTGAAACACCTTACACTGGCTGCAAGCAGTCAGCAAATACAGGAAAAAATCTATCTGGGGTGTAGGGTGACTAGTGACTGTTGTGCTGCTTTAAGTTCCCTCTTCAAGGGGAAGGGAACAGGCAGCCAGCTGTGATAAATGATTTATCTACACAGTCAGGAATTCCACATTTGGTACTTATCTCTTCATTAGAAAGTGGCTTTGCAGCTCTGCTCAAGAGCTTGTAAAAGGTCTCAAGCCATACAGATACTGCTTCCAGCCTAAACTTACTTAAAGAAAGAAGTTGATCTCTGAAGCTGCTTGGAAACAGGAGTTAAGTAATGCACTCTAAGATTCTGGTTGTTGTAAAGCAGAGTCTCTTCCTCTTGCTCTTTATAGAGCAGCACACTTTCCTTCTCTTCCATGGAGGTTTTCCACTGCTGTTTCCAGGAGGAGAGGTTCCCCACTAAACTTGCTGCGTTTCTTATGAGCGGTGTTGGCTAAAACAAAGGATCCTTTTCTCTAGCTGTACTTCCATACAGTCCCGCAGTAGCAGTCAGGCTCCTGAAGTGAGGCGTGGCGGTGGCTGCCTCAGGAGGCAGCATTTTCCACGGCCCTTTCTGACACCTGTGTGTCCCTGTGAGCTGCCAGGGGCTCTTCAGTGTGCAGTGGGGCTGCAGCACTGAGCAGGTGAGCCAGCCGAGCAATCACCAGGGGCTGCTGCTTTGCCATGGAACTCAGGAGTCTGGCGGGGATGGCTGGGGCACCCAGGTCCACCTGCAGGGATTAGAGGAAAGGCTGCATGTTAGAGTTTGTACCTGTTTTAAACAGAACACTTCTCCAGTCTGGAATAGCTCTGATGTAACGAGTCTGTGTTAGGCACAAAAGTAGTTAGCAGCCATATGCCATAATTACTGTGTGGTTTGTATCTTTTTCTTCCCAATACTCCACAGACTTTTAAAACTTTGCCATTTGATGTTGCTTCTAGCAGGTATGACCCACATTGCTTTTGAGTTTGAGCTTGGATTAAAGTTTACTAGTTTGAGATACACAGTGTTACTGAAAATGTATATACATACACTAAAGGGCAATATAAAATGCATATAAAATTTTAAAGTGCATATATACATTTCACCTATGCATTGTAAAATACATGTGCTAATTAATGATATTTTTTAAAATGTATCTTTAAGTTTTAAATAGATGAGTTTAAAGGACTAGTGGTATTTATCTCCACATAAGCATTTAAATAAATTTTACACAGTAAGGCATGCTCTTCTGGACATTTGTAAATACTTAGTACCCCTGTCTCAAAGAGAGCCTACTTTTCACATGAGTCTAAAAAATGGATGATAGGATTATCATTTTCTTATTCTTAACTGGAATCCTAATTTTGACTTCTCTTTTGTATCTATTAAGTGTGAAGAATTAATGACTTTGGTAAGAAAAACGCACCAAGTATTTTCAGGGATTTTGAAAATAGTATAACCCAAGGTGGACTTCCAGTGTCCACAGCAAGGCAAACATGCAAGCGAGACTCCCCATATTGGCTCACCACATGAGAACACAACATATACTAAAATTGCTAATAAGCCTTTACAGAAGAACTTGATATCCAAGGAAGCAGCCTTGAATGCTGTAAAATCTTGGGAGCATGAGCTTAAACACAATCCTAGTAAGAGTCCGCATTGAGAGGTGTGAAAGATGTGACATTGTGGTCACTTCATAAGGTTCATGGAGCATAGCATAAGGATTGTATTTTTGTTGCTTACCAGCTTTTAAGTGTTCTGCTGTGTAAGAGCTTTTTGCATTCACAGTTGGACATACAGCAAAATCCTTACCTGTGCCATGTAAATAACTCTGGTGATCTCTCTTCCATTCACTATGTCAGGTTCCAGTATCCAAGCACTTGGCAAAATTTCCCCTCTCACTGCTTCTTTACAAGGGTGAGGCATGGATGCATCATAGACAGACTGAATAGCCAGGACAGACAAGTTCTCCTGCACGTGACAAGGTATAAAGATGACAATTTGAAAAATTTTATGCATATAGCAATGTTTTCTTTGTTTGCCATGATGCATATTTCTCACATTACTTACTTGAAAGAGTAGCAATTTCTCATGTTATCTATTAAATGTATTTTTGTCAAAATCCTGTGTGTTTGCAACCAGAATTTACTGTGTGACACTTGTGTTACTGTCTGATGGGCCTTGGTTGGCAATTGTCATTCACAAAAGGGTTTTACACATAATTCACTTGTGTGATACAGGGATGGCTTTCCCTTCTGCTACTCTGGCACTTCTGCAAATAAGAAGATTGACTTCTTTCTCTCCTTTATCCCTGAACCAGGATATCAGAACAACCCCTCCTCTGCTGCAGACAGAATGTTCACTTTACCTCTTTGGCTTCTACAGTAATGCAGCAGAAATCCCGGGGCTGCCTTAGGTAACATAGGGAGGTATCAGTCACTAAATATACTGAGGGAAAAAAAAAAGAAAGGGGAATTAGACTCTGCAACTTCAACTTGTTACAAGTTCCCTACACCTTGCATGCAGATACATATTTTATTTTCACTTCCTGCCTGGGAGCAGAGCTCTAGTTCATATGCTGTAATGTATCATTTAAAATGCTTTTTCAAGCCACTTCAGCTTTATATTTACTTTCAAATCAGTGTCTTTAGCTGCACTTCTCAGCAAGATGTGTTTAATATCAGCCGTGGAACAGTCTTGCAAAGCTGAAGCTCCCATATTAAATAATGAAATCGTTTATTTACACTTGAAGAAATGGAACAAGATGCCTTCAACTTTCTTCCTGGCTGCCTACATCCAGATGGTGATGGTGATTGTCATCTGCTATGTGTGAGGATACTCACCCAGGTGAATGTGGCTGGTTACCTTCTTGTGTATTCGAGCTGTGTTGATGGAGCTGTCGTAGAGATGCCTTTTGCCAGGATCTCTCACCACTCCCCACACATGGGGAAGAGGTCTTTCTATCACTCCTGCTCCCAGAAATCCGTGCCTTGTTGCTGAAGGGAAGACTTTGTAGTACACCTGCACCTCTTTTTCTGTACACTGATATCTGTGAGAGGCAAACAAAAGGTATTTGCCCACAAGAGGGCCAGGTACAGAGAAAGGCCTCCCCTTACACAGACTTGCCATAAACTTACTTCCACCCAGCTGCTGCTTGGCACGTGTAGAGGTTCCTCAGGTTGTGAGAGCATGCTGCCATTACCTTAGAAAACAATGACAAATGACACCAGCTTCACTCAAACATTCCAGCTAACACCCCACACTCTTTTCTGCACCCCATGGCTGCAGCCTGACTCACTTTTACCCGTCCTTCAAAATTGTGCAGTGTTTCTGTCTGTACCTGACAAGTAGGTAGCTGTGATGTAGAGCGAGACCCATTTTTGCTGCAACTTCCAGGAGGAATAAGTGAAAAATTTGTTTTTACTTACCTCAGTAGTAGCATTAGCCAAGATATGTTTGGATAAATCTTGGTATCCTTTTGTTGAAGAGGAGTTCACAGAAATAGTTAATCCATGAGTGAACCTACAGCTGGTGCCACTTGAAGGAAGAGGTGGCTGAATTCTGCTGGCTTCTGCAGGAAATAAAAAAGCCAGAGAGGGAATAAAAAAATTAAACTGTAACCCCATCACTATTCTTAAATTGTAGGGACTTAAACTCTCCACTGGAGCCCCCAATCCATCTGATCCTAATGAAGGAGTGATAACATCCCTTGCCTAGACATTCTGTTTGTTGGTAATTACACTGCAGTTATATCTTGTGGTACTGAAGTTTTAATGGTAATTGCCACATGTAAGAAAATAAAATAAGGAAAAATAGCCTAACTCTTGAGGCTAAAACTAAGAATTTGCTTGTACAATTCTATATTCATTGCAGATTTGGGCCCCACACCCCTTGCTTCCTTCCTTCATTCAAAATATTATCCTCATATTATCTCAAAAAGCTGTACTTTGATGTTACCACATCAAAAGACCAACTTCAGAGGAAGCAAATCACCATTTAATTGTTACAACTTATTACAATATTTAATAATTAAATAAATTTTAAGCAAGTTCTGGCTACTGGTGGTATTTTTCTGATGTCACGTAAAGGTAGGGACATCCTTGCAATACCCAGATTCAAATTACATTTTGATTTGCATAAATGACAAATCTCCTTAGGCTTTGGGATACAGCTCAAAAGAAGCAAATATATGTTTTACTTACCAAATGTTGAATCCGTATGCAATTGTTCTAATGTATAAAGCTGACTATTTCTAACAGCTGAGCGACCTCGTGTATCTCTTGGAAGCAAAGTATTTTCAGAAGAAACCTGATTTAAGGAAGTGCAGAAGTGGGAGCATTCATTTGAAGTCGGAAAAATAAATTGTGTTACAGAGGCAGTGGAATATTAGTAGCAAATCTTACAAGGTTGGGAGCTTCTCTTTATCATGAGGTAACCCCTTTGCCTTTCCCCTAGTTATGAAACAATACTTTGACTTGGGAATTTTAGCAAAGCAAGTGTAAGGAACTGGCACGGGTGCATATTTCAAAAGTGACTTCAGAAAAGTCCATTTTCACACATGGAAACTCTTAAGTCAATGCATGTATCTTTAAGGGAGGCACACAGAATATCAGATGCTATCAGATTTACCACAAGAAAAGGCCTGTTGTTTCTAAAACACTTGACAGATCTCTGATAGTTACATAGGCAGTAGTACTATCTGATTTTTTATCTATGAATTACAAAAAAGAACCAACCAAAAAATAAGTGTCACTGTCCTTTGCAATTACATTACAAAATGCTCTCTCACCCCATGTCACCTATCTATGTACTGGTAATGCAAACTTGTCCTGCCTCATAGCTGTGACAGAATTCAAATCATCTCAAAACCCATCTCTGTTCCTACACCATGCTTGGTGCAGACTGATGTCTCCTGTGCTTGAAGCATCAGGAGACATCAGTCTCACACAGCAGTGGTTTCTCACCTGCCCGTCCTGGCTGCTGAAGTTAGTTGCAGTATACGTGGCAGTATTACTGCTGTTGTAACCAGATGTTGGGCCAGAGGACAGGCTGAGGCTGGAGTCTGTGCATAAAGTGCTTGTACTTGCAAGAGTCTTCAGTCTTGCTTCTTCCTGTAATAGGCATCACAGTATTGCAAGAAAAAAAACAAAATACCACAGCACTGAAAGTTGAAAGAAGAATCTAAAGGAATCCAGTTTCTTTCAAGAAGTGTTGACACAAACTTGCCATACAGAAAGCATTACAGAAGCAGGTTTGTTTGAGAGCCTAGGATCATATAAACCATAGAGTGAATGACCCTGTAAAACTTGGCAGTCTGGAAAAATGCAGCTGTTGCTGCTTTCTTCGCATATGAGAGTTCAGACTGTCAAACTAATGCTAGGATGCTTTTAAGAGGAAGAAGTTTTTTAAAAAAGATGTCTT
>VYZR01060763.1:27409-39103 GCA_013400675.1 Oxylabes madagascariensis
TTTGCACATCAAAAAGCAAAGTTTTTGAAAGCTCCTAAATAAAGTAACTCAAATAGAACCTGTTTGGGTCCTCTGCTTTGCCCCCGTTCACCACCAGAGGAAACAAAGTATCTACTGCTGAATCCTACTCAACCATCCTTTGCCAAAATGAATTGCTTTTGTGTGGTAAGCAAAATGTGTAAATTTGTGTTCTAGAAGAGCTGAGCATCTTGCCGCTTGACAGTGGGTAAAGAACGGGTGAAAACTTGTCTTGACCAAGCAGACCTGCATTTTGACACTCTGCTGACCATAACCTAAGCTTATATTGTTCAGGGATTTCTTACATAACTCAGTCTAAAACATTACTAATTGTCAAGAACTGGCTGGAGTCAATTTAGCAAGTAATTTAAATAACAGAATTTTTTAAACGTTCCCAATAAAATTAGTTTATCAGTTCTGTGTGATTCTCATCTATAGCAAAGTCTACAGAACCGCAAGGGAGATGTTGATATTAAAAGTGTAAAGACTCCCTAGGAATCGGTAACTGTCCAAGCCAACACATTCTACCATGGCTGCAAAGGATGACAACAGCAATTAAAGGGATCACTCTGTGCACTCTATTAGATAATTATCCAGATAAGGTCAAGGCTCACATTCTCCTCAAGTGCTCTGATAATGGTTTATTACAGCAGCCCATTTCAAGTCACATTAGGCTGACAGCTGGTGTATGGAATACATTTCAGCACAGCTGCAACAAAACAGTCTGGAGATTAATGGTGGGGGGGGACTGGCAGTCAGAAGGACAGGCTTCTTCTCTCTCCACTTCCTCCCCAAGGGCTGGGAAAGTGGCACATAAGGCTGCACTCTCTGTGCAATTCCATCAGGATATGCATCCCCGGCATGTGTTACTTCTGTAGTCACAGGAGACCTGGGCACTGAACAGACAGCTTCTGCATCCAAGGGTTTCTGCTGATGGGCTTTGAAGACAAAAGTCTCTTGTGGTGCTAAGAGTCCACCCCTGGGAATCTTGTTATTTGCACAAGCCCTGCAGAGATACCATAGCCAAGCTCTGCATTAAGGGCTATTTAATTGTTTTAATGAAGTCCTCTTTTCATCTATACTTTATTTTTGAACCTGAATTTTCAAACCAATGTTGTAATGACTAAAAAGCACTTTAACACTGCTGTTAAAGATACAATTTTAAAATTACCAATGCATATATGCCCTTGTAAAGCGCTAGCTAAAATACGGAACTTAACAAAAAATATACTTTTTTCTTCTACTGATGCTAATGAACTTTAAATTATGCCTATTGGTGCCACTCTTTGACTTTCAAACACCTGCTGTAGCTGCAGACTCTATTCATTTGATATTAAGCCCTGCTTACAAGAATTTATTTATGGATGAAGTCTTCAGAGAAGGCACATTATGATTTCCCTATATAATGAAAACCCTTCTTAAATTTTTTAATATTCTGAGAAGACAGGATAACCAAAGTTAGCTTCTTAATTCCATACTTGAAGCAGCTGTTTAAGTGACCTCATTAAAAAAAAAAGTGAAAAAAAAGAAAACCAAAAACTTTGCACATTTCCTCTTAACATTACTGAGAGCCACTGAGTGCTCAGAACTGAAAATTAAGTTACATATTCGCCTTCTTTACTTTGATTTAATTCATCATGTCACAGTTCAGAAATTATGGTCAGCAAGATTTTAAATCAAATTTTCAAATGCAAGCTGCAGAGGTTCTTCACCTCACAGGATTTTGCTTCCTAGATTAGAAAAGGAATTTGGCTCTCTGACATCAGTGAGATTGCTCAGATAAAAACCAAATAGATTGTACTCTCTTGTGTCTTAGATTTAACACTGTCCTATTAACTCCTCTTTGAAACTCTCTCTAAATGCCAACTAATTAATCCTTACAACACAGTGGGAAGAAAATGCTGCATTTTACAACTGGGGGAAGAGAAGCAAGAACCACACCTGCCAAAAGAAGCGTGTAACAGCAGGTAGGAAAGCTCAGAAGTTCTATCCTCAGTCCCCATTACTAGATCTGGGCATCCTGCTGTACTGTGCACACTGACCCCATAGGTTGTCCGGCTCAATCATTTATCAAGAGCACAAAGTAAGTGGTGGCAGTGCACATGCATCAACAGTCTTGCTGTTACTGCGTAATCTTTTGATTACACCACTCTGTCAAGTGACTAAAATAGCTGTCTTGAGACAGCATGCTATCTTGCAGCACACCTTTTGAGGTCTCATAGTAATTCCCTTTGTAACAAGAAAATTACTCTCTCCCTCCAGTGATGAGATACTACCAGAACAGGTGGGCCAATGAAAGGGCTGGTTTCAAATAATTTCATCAGTCAGCCTTTTTCTTCTGTTGGGATTTCATGACAGATCAAGAATGTTAGTTCACAGTATGCTTTAGGATTTTGCTCATGTGCCTACAATGCCAGCTGCCTGAATTGTGCGGATTGTAAAAAAAAAGAGTAAATATTATTCCAGTGCAAGAAGTTAAGCTGCCTGGATACGCTGGCTCTAACCACATACAGCAGGCATCTCCACTGGATGGCAGAATGCTTGAGATTGGCAGGGGCTTCTGGAGCTCATCTGCTCTAACCCGCCTGCTCAAGCTGGGACACATAAATAAATCAGGGTGTTCTGGACTGAGTCCATGTGGCTTTTGAATACCTCCAAAGAGGGAGATTTCGCAGCCTCTCTGGGCACCCTGTGCCAGTGCTTACTCACCCTCATAGTGAAAAAGTGTTTCCTGATGTTAACAGAAAACCTTCAATGTTCCAATTTGTGCCCATGGTCTCTGATCCTGTGGCTGGGCATCAATGAAAAGAGCCCAGCTCCCACCTTGTTGCATCCTCCCTTTAAGTATTTACCTACATGGATGGGATTCCCTCTGAGCTCCATCCTTNTGGCAGTGCACATGCATCAACAGTCTTGCTGTTACTGCGTAATCTTTTGATTACACCACTCTGTCAAGTGACTAAAATAGCTGTCTTGAGACAGCATGCTATCTTGCAGCACACCTTTTGAGGTCTCATAGTAATTCCCTTTGTAACAAGAAAATTACTCTCTCCCTCCAGTGATGAGATACTACCAGAACAGGTGGGCCAATGAAAGGGCTGGTTTCAAATAATTTCATCAGTCAGCCTTTTTCTTCTGTTGGGATTTCATGACAGATCAAGAATGTTAGTTCACAGTATGCTTTAGGATTTTGCTCATGTGCCTACAATGCCAGCTGCCTGAATTGTGCGGATTGTAAAAAAAAAGAGTAAATATTATTCCAGTGCAAGAAGTTAAGCTGCCTGGATACGCTGGCTCTAACCACATACAGCAGGCATCTCCACTGGATGGCAGAATGCTTGAGATTGGCAGGGGCTTCTGGAGCTCATCTGCTCTAACCCGCCTGCTCAAGCTGGGACACATAAATAAATCAGGGTGTTCTGGACTGAGTCCATGTGGCTTTTGAATACCTCCAAAGAGGGAGATTTCGCAGCCTCTCTGGGCACCCTGTGCCAGTGCTTACTCACCCTCATAGTGAAAAAGTGTTTCCTGATGTTAACAGAAAACCTTCAATGTTCCAATTTGTGCCCATGGTCTCTGATCCTGTGGCTGGGCATCAATGAAAAGAGCCCAGCTCCCACCTTGTTGCATCCTCCCTTTAAGTATTTACCTACATGGATGGGATTCCCTCTGAGCTCCATCCTTCATCATGTGATACTTCAGCAAGCACCAGTAAACAAAGTAGAGGTTTCAAGTAGATACACTCAGAGTGAATGCAGCATGAACACAGGTTGATGCATGCATACATATCAAGCAGTAACATTTTTCTTGAAGTTTAAGAAACCTCACCCATAGCAGATTTTGACTTTAAAAACAAAATTAGTTTCTTCCCTTATATTTATGACTGTTAAGCAATAATTCACTATCTAATTCAGTAGTTTTATTTTGAATTTGAAAGCAAGAATACAAAGCTAAGTCTTTCTTATGTTAAGTACATCCAGCAGCCATGCCCATGAGGCACTATTTTGAAGATCCAATTGCACCAAAATTTTTATGCTATCTTTTAATAAAACCTTCCGAAAACATTTAGACAATTTTTGTCTCAGATCTGACAAATGAAATAATTTGTCCATACAATAGTGAAAGGGTGGGAAAGCCAGTGCTTAAAATAATTCAAACCAAAAACTTGAAACACTTTTTAGACCAAAGTGTTCTGTATTTTCAGGGTCTCTCTCCTCACGTAAAGCTCAACGTGTTCTCGTTGCAGGCATTCTCTTTGTAAAGCACACCTTCTACTCACCAGTTATGCACAAGATGAAATGCCTCTAAGTATAGCTGCTCCCTTTTGCAACCAAGACCTTTTAAAAAGAATGGTGTACAGCAAGCCAGCTTGCCTTTTAGACTTCTTACATCTTACTCTGCATCTCACTCTTATATCTTACTCTCTTTCTACAAAGATTTCCTACAAACATACTACTACTTAGTTTCCTTCCACTTCTTTAGAGCAAAATAGTAAAAAATAGTATTTTTTACCTCATACTAAATTATCATAAGTGAATAGACCTTTATCCTTATAGGAATTCGTCACATTACAAAGTGCTGGAGATGATCAAAGTTTTGATCTGTGTAGTGTATGCAGTAATGATCCACTGTACCTATAAAAAATTAAAGAGAAACAAAGGCTAGGCTGCATTGTACAGGGAAGATAGGGTTGAAAATCCTGTTGAAAACTCCTAGCATTTCACTGTTAAAGTGAAATTTAGGGGGAAATATATGATCCAGCATATTTTAAATAGCATGATTATTTTTCTCTCTCATAAAACTTGCTCCAAATCTTTTGCCAATAAGGACCAACTGTTTACTTGCTTGTCTTCTCGAAAGCAGAATTTCAGACATTCAGTGCTACGTGGAGAGAAGCTGAGAGTAAAGCTGTTTACAATTATTAAAAGAACAATCTATTTCATATTGAAATAAATCATCTAACTTCACAGAAAACATTATGTTCAAAACCTCTGCTGATTATCAAATCCTTGTATTATGTGGTCATGCTACCAACATTAAGGTTTACATTTTTCTTATTATTTCTTACTCCTTAGCTGAAATACTTGCTACTGAAGCATACACTAACCTACCTTTGTTTTTTGAAGAAACATACCTTGTATGTTTCTTACATACAAAAAACTCCCTTTTAACGGTAAAGGGTAATGTGTATCTCACTTCCCAACAGTAAGGGATACTGCAGGATAAATAATATCTGGTCATAAAGCTAAACTCTAAGACTGATTTTTAGATAGGAGCCTTGCATGAGTGTAGAGAGAAGATCAACATAACAACAAACAAGCAAACAAACACAAAAAATCTCCTAAATCCTGGAACTCACTGTTCTCTCATCTATTTTGCTAAGGTGGAAACCACGCCAGGTTATATGGAACTTGGACAAATGCATCAGCAAAAAGTAAGAAAGACTGCTCTTATCCAAGTTCTCATCCTACTTCAGAAAGGAATGAAATCTATTGAAGTCAATTAAGTTTTTGACAAGGAAATTAGCTTTGGAAATATTATGGGTTATTTTTGTCCTATTTAACAGGTACCAAGGAAAAATGTTGCATCCCAGTGGATGACCCTAGTTAAAGTATTGTAACAAATAACTTTTCACCTACAGTTGACTACAGTTCAAACATGCTGTAAGGGTTAACACTATTAGCAGTACCTACGGCGTTTCCTCACTGTAAATGCACAAATCGAGAATATTGGTTGAAGTGGTAGTAATTATAAATTTGAATGAACTGCTAAAGTGGATTTATTGCATAGATCATTGAAATGTTAAAGCAATTAGAACAATTTTTTTTCAGCAGATTAATTCAGAAAAAATTCCAAGCAACGGTAATGTAGCTCTTGGAAAATAATTACTAAAACAGTAAATGGAGTTCATAATCAACAAAGATGCTAACTTAATGAAACACAGTTTCCTCCTGAATAGATGGCATGTCATGTCACCTGTTTTGGTTTGTTTGGTTTTGCTTGGCCTGGTTTTTGGTAGCAGGGGGCCACAGAGGTGGCTTCTGTGAGAAGCTGCTGGAAGCTTCCACCATGTCTGGCAGAGCCAATCCCTGATGGCTCTGAGTTTGGACATGCTGCTGGCCAAGTCTGGGCCAATTAGAGATGATGGTAATGCTTCTGTGATAACATATTTAAGAAGAAAGTAAAAACCAAAGCACACACAGTTCTTTCCTAGTCAGAGAAAGAGAAGAAGGTGAGAACGAGTGAGGGAAACCACATGAAGACACCAAGGTCCGTGCAGAAGGAGGGGCAGGAGGTGCTCCAGGTGCCAGAGCTGAGATTCCTCTGCAGCTGTGGTGAGACCACGGTGAGGCAGCTGTGCCCCTGCAGCCTGTGGGATCAACAGGGGATGCAGAGATCCACCCACAGCCCATGGGGATCCACGGGGGATGCAGAGACCCACCCACAGCCCGTGGGGGAGGTGCCCATGCTGAAGCAGGTGGATGCCTGCAGGAGGCTGTGACCCAGTGGAGAGAGGGGGCCCTTGCTTCCAGGCTGGAGCAGCCTCTCCTTGGAGGACTGCACCCCATGGAAAGAGAGACCCCTCATGACTGCAGTTTTGGGAGGACTGACTATGGAGGAGGGGAGAATTCATGCTTCAGCAGGTGCAGTTTGGCTGCTGTTCATGAGAGTGGACCCACGCCAGAGAAGTTCACAGAGAACTGTCTCCCATAGGAGTGATCCCATGGTCTCACAGGGAAAGGACTCCTCTCCCAGAGCAGCAGAAGAAAACCTCAGGTGATGAACTGATCAGAACTCCCATTCCCTGTCTCCTTGTGTTGTCAGTGGGAAGGAGGGAGGGCCTGGGATAAAAAGATGGTTTTAAGGGCTTCTTCTCTCATTATCTTCCTATGATTCTGTTAGTAATAAACTCATTTTGTACCTTTAAGATGAGCCTGTTTTGCCCTTAAAATGTTTCTTCCCAATCCTTATCTCAACTCATGAATCCTCTGTTAATTTTTTTTTCTCTCCACTGCCTAACTGTGGCAGGGGAGGGTGAGTGTACAACTTTACTGGGTGCCTGGTATTTGACCAGTGTAAAACCACAACATCACCCTAAACAATCCACGTGCAGCTCACTTGAAATCATATTTTGAGGAAAGAAAAAAAACTACTATAGGAATGCTGGCACATAGATCACGTTTCTGCTGGAACTACTTTAATTTAGAAAAACTGTAGCTACTCAGCACTGAAATATAGCCTCAAGACAATAAAGAACATAGAAGTAAGAGGAAGGAAGAAGAAGGAAGAGGACACAGTGTTTAAGTCATGGTAGTATCATGATAGCTATGAGGAAACTACTTCACTAACTAGTTTCAAATGCTCATCTAAGTAAATGCTCAGGTAAACTGTAAACAGCAAGAATTTGGAGCTGTTGTGTAGGCTAAAGCTAGGAGAAGAGATACATGGCAGATCACATCAGCTCTCTGGGAAAAACTAGAATTTTTGGATCCATTTTGTGGTACATTTAAAATCTGTTTTGTTACAGATCACAAATTGCCATGTTGTTTAAAATCTGTAGTGACATTTTTTGTTACCATCTAAATATAGCTTGGATGCTGCCTTTCAGAATATTCCAGAGAGTTTTGAGTCTCTTAAAGTATCCAAAAAAGGACAGCCCAAAGTCCCAAGGCAAAAATGCCACATCTGAAAGCCAGGTTGCAGTATTTGATTCAATACAACTGGGAGGACTAGGGGATATTGAGCAGGCTGCAAGTTTATCACTTTGCAGGTGAGAGGGGTCCTGACAGGCAAACCCAGGTTGCACTAGGAATCTACTCTAGTGCCAACCTTTCTTTATCTCAGTTGGATGCCACCAAGCATGTCCCTAGCTGCTGCAGCTGGTCATGCTACAGTGCAGGAGTTACACTCAAAATGTTGTTAGTCTATTTAGAGGCTTAAAAGTTTAAAGAGGCGAAGGCAGGAAAGTCTGGTGGCATGTGGCCACCAGACAACTGCTGCCCCTGCTAAACCCAGCTCTCACCAAGGCAAGACCAGACAGGTCCTGAGACACCATCGGGTCAGCACCAAGCCTGTGACCTCCTAATGTCAAAGCCAAAATTGTATTAACTGAATTTCAGAGTGGGAGGGATGATGGAGAATTCAGCACCAGCTCCTGTAACATATGCTTTTGGTCTATTCAGCCAAAGCAGGACCTGAAATCTTGTGCAAAACAGAAAAAACATTAGCCTGATTAGTGGTTTTAATTTGAAGAAAATTCCTGGCAGAAAGTCTGCTCCCACAGCACCTTGGCTATTGAGCCAAGTTCTTAATAGGGACAAGGACTACAACGGCTGACTACAGCCTCTGAAGGGGAATATTTTTCTGGAGGAGACACTTAAAAGACTTTCTAGGAAGACTGCCTAATGGGACTTGGAACAATCCAGAACTGAGTGCAAATAACAGGGTAGGCACTGGGTTGGGGTTTTTCCTGGCCAGGGGCATAAGACTACAAGGCTCATTTCTTCATGGGCAGCTCTTCAGTGGCATCTCTGTCAACATTCCTTCTCACTGGAGTGAACAACACATGCTTAGATGGAGACTAGCTGCTACAGGGGAGGCTTCAGCATGCAGAGGCCACCTAGACCCTGGCAGATGACAAGACTCACAAAGAGCATACTCTATCATGCCAGGCTGCACAAAGGCTGGCCAACAGTGACAGAAACTGGACACCTATTCTGCATTTTTGGGATCTGTACGGGTCAGTCAGTTTCGGTTAAGAACAAATTTTTAGACGGTTTTTGGGTTTGCTTTGTTTTGTGGGTTTTTTGTTTGTTTGTGTTTTAAATTTAATTGCTCGAGTATGATTTGGCCAAGCGAATTCTGGGAAGGCAATCCTGTTATCCAAAGACAGTATATTACAATATGGAGAAAAGAAAAAAAATTGGAAGCTCTGGAAAATTTGGCTTGCTTCTTTTGTCATGTACAAACATATGAGGGGTTAAATCTTGCCATTTAATCTTTCTCTTTCCTCTGGGAGAAAACCAGAAGTAAAAAATACCATAAAATTGGAAGAATAAGTGCTTTGGATACTCTTCTCTGTAATAGGAAAACCTTAATTAATAATTAAATCAAGAGATGAATCAATGAAAGGCAGTAGAAATAACCTGCAGAAGTTGGGAAGATTTTGAAGAAGGAAGTCTGACAGATTTTGAAAAACCAGAAACAGGATAAACATAAAGTATCACTTCACCTGGAATGTAACCCATTTTGGTTTTACTTCGTTTCTTTCACTGTATGAAATATGAGTATTATTTTTTTTTTTTTGGAACAAAATGTCTGCAGTGAGATTATCCAAAAAAAGTCCTGCTGATTTCATGAAACTTTAATTGGAACAGTATTTTCAAAGGCTTATCTTATTTGAAAAGACTATTTTACTGATCCATTTATGCAGAAATTAGAAAGTTCATCCTGAATTGTTGTAATAACTATTACTTACCTATGAATCAAAACCAGGAATAAAGAGCAAGAAATATGGAAATAACTGTAGCTTAATCCAGCCCTTTGAAATGGTGAATGAAAAGGTTGGAGTTTTTTAACGAACTGCTATGCCAGGATAAGATGGCACCTGTATGTTCAGCTTTCTGAATGGGTGGAAGGATTATTCATGTTTATTTAAGAAAAGACTCTGTCATCTTCATTTATCAAGGTAATTGCTTTTCTAGGCAAGTAGTCCAACTCTCTCAGCTAGGGCTTTCATGTGGAATAAAGTATAAGACACTGTGAATAAAGATGGTAGGAATTGGCACAAAGTCAGCATTTTCATTTCCTTTTGTGAGGACCCAGTTCGTTTACCATATAAATTATCAAGCACCTTTTTCATATGGTTAGAAATTCATCGGATATTTTTTTCATTAAAAATCAATTGCAGCTGAACAGTAACAATTGCAATAAAACTAATTTTAAGTGGAAAAGAACTTCATTGACACTTTTGAGTAAAATCTTTTAAAAACCCCACAGTTTTACTGCAGAATACATGTTCTGTGAAACCTAATGACCTTCTAGAATAATAAGAAGCAAACCTAATATGCATAAATTTAGGATCAAGTTTCAGCACAGAATTCTTTTCTCATTCTTGTAACAGAAGTTTTTCAAAGATAAAATCTAACTATCAAACACATTCCATAATCTAAATTCATTAAAGGTTTTCATTAATATTCAGTCATTACCTTTGAAGCACTCAGGTAGAGAACTGCAAGGACACTCAATTAGCAAGTGATCAGAAAGCAAAGAAGTTTCACTTGTGCCACATTTCTAACAGATCAGATATTCTTAAAATGCATAAAATACATTAGCTCAAATTAACCCCTGTCAGCCACTCAGGAGCTGGCATCCCTAGGCTTATAGACGTGGGAGACTCCTGGACTGGTGACTTCCAACTGGAGGCCAAGATACAGACTGCAACTTAGGGGGCAACCCAAAGGGCATAATCACAAATAATTGCTGTTCTTTGAGCATTATATTCAAAGCTGAGAAGGAAAAGTAGGAATCTTATTTCCATTTCAGCACTTGCAAAATATTTTTCACTCAAGTATCTACTTCGTTCTCCTTTAGAAACGATGGTTGGTATTCACTACTTCTAATGTACAATCAATGTATAAGAGGTTCTGTTTCAAAGGCATATCATTCAGTGTTAGGTTGCACCTTGGGATATTGAAACGCTTAAATCATGGAAATACTTCACCAAATATTAGGTGAGAGAGTATTATTTTTGTCATTCTCTTACTAGGTAACAAGCTGTAAATAACTCAGGGGATGCCTAATCCTAGTCTGGTGCATGAGCTTTCCAGATTACATATTAGCTTGTGTATTATTTCACACACGTACGTGTATGCTACACATGTACAAAAATGAGTTCAACATGTCAGTTGTCACAGCTGAAGTACTGCAGTTTCTGAAAATCTGAAATAAAAATCCCCATACATAGATTTATTCCCCCTTGCTGTGGTCAGTTTACTTAGCAAGTACATCTGAACAGCCCCACAAAAAATTGAGAAAGACAACAGACTGTAGAGATGCATTATCTTTCCTGAAATTACTTTCTTAGACCAGCAACACTTTGACCACTTCTTACACAATTAATCAGTTATCTTTGCTATAAGATGGCAAGAGGTACAGTATATAATTACTAGAGCAAAAANCTATTTACACAAAGGCATGTAGTGACTTTACATCTTAGAGCATTTTCCCACTAGGAAGGTGAGCCCTCACAACCTATGCTGCTGCCTTTTTATGGAAACAGGAAAAGAAAAATAGAGATTTTTTTTTTCTTTTTTAATTAAAAAAAGTCAAAATATAACNCCTTTTTATAAACAGGAAAAGAAAAATAGAGATTTTTTTTTTCTTTTTTAATTAAAAAAAGTCAAAATATAACAATGAGGGAATACTATTTCAGGTAAAGGACTAGTGAAATCTACAGCTCAAGGCCAACTAACAGTATGAAACTTAAAATCACTATTATGTAACGCTAAAGGTGTTTAGGAAAAGCATTTAAGGAGGAAATTTCCTGTATCATTTTCACAAGGTACTTCAATTAAACAAATTCACCCAGAATATAAATACTGTTACATAAAATTTGAAATTATTTCTTACTCCCCAGGAAAAGAATGTCTTCGTGACTGACAGGTAACTGATGTC
>VYZR01060764.1:1797-13352 GCA_013400675.1 Oxylabes madagascariensis
CTTAAATTTTGGAAATTGTTTCATGTTTTTCTTCTCTTCACACTCCTCCTCTGGGTTTATAGGCTCTGTAAGAACTCTGCCTTGCTGAACTGTACTCATGAGAAATGTTGTAGGAGGGAGGTATTTTAAATACTTTTGAGAGAGGAACTAAGCAGAACTTTGTGTGGCTAATGTTAAGCATGAAGTGGAAAGAAACTGGTTTTAAGAGTGAGTCTGGTAATTATAGCTCCTTTCATGTAGGAATCCAGAACAAAAAACAGAAAACGACTTGAAGGTAGCTGGAAATGAGAAACAAAGGAGGAAAAACATTATCCTGGCTAATAAATTCAGTGGTCTGTAGGTTTGTCTACAGGTGTCCCTTAGCTGTACTGCAGTGTGGCAGGTGCTTGTGCCTCTTAACAGAGACATTGAGAAGTGAAATGAGATATACTGTGAAAAACAGTAGTGCTTTATATCTTGAAATAATCTTTACTATGTTATCAAATTATTTTCACCCCAAATTTAACTGTCTGATTCTGTTCTCTGCAAACCTTGGCACAATTCACTGTCCCAGATCTGACTGATCCTTTACGACAAAAATTAAACTTGCAATTATGTATGTGTTCAAACCACTGCAAAAAAAAAAAAAAAGACTGAATGCATTAAAAATTAGCAGAGGCCAGATCACTTTTTTTTTTACTTTAGGTAAGGGAAACTGAAACTATGTAGGACTCACTTAAATAAGCTTTACTCAGAAGAGAGGGAAACTTCTTTGTTTCTCATNGCATTAAAAATTAGCAGAGGCCAGATCACTTTTTTTATTACTTTAGGTAAGGGAAACTGAAACTATGTAGGACTGACTTAAATGAGCTTTACTCAGAAGAGAGGGAAACTTCTTTGCAAATGTAGCAGAGCTTGAGGACATGAGTTGATTCACTGAAACTTGTATGTAAATGTACTTCAAAGCCAAGTACAGGTTGAACAGGCTAAGATTAGGCTGAAGCTTTGTAGTAAGACGCTAGTTAGATCTTTGTCGAGGCTTTAATCATATTTGCTCTATTTATGACATGAGAACAGCATTTTTTTTAGCTGTTGTCTTTGTTCCTGCAAAAGTCTTTCTCTAATTCTACCACTAGTGACCACTTCCAGGCAAATGACAAAGCTTTGGCTGCACAGTTTCCTTCTGGAATTATGCATGGCAAGAATTTAGACTGGAGAATAGCATTTGCCAGCTGTTTTCCTTTGGGGATGAATACTGGCTCAGCAACTAGTTGTGTAAGTGAACTACTAGTATATCTTTAGCAGTCACTAGAGAACTGTTCACCACTTGACTAGTCTTGTCTTTAAATGCTTTATTATTAATAGCAAATAAATTTTACATAAGGTATGTTATAATCTTGGGCCACATAAAAAACAAAACATACAGGTAACGTACAGAAAAAAATTATAAAGGATGCAGATGAGCAGGAAGTCATGCAGACTGTCTGTATTTTGAAAGATGTTCCTAAATGGGTAAAATCAAGTTCTTCCAGGTTCTGAGGCAGTTGTGACTTAGAGCCACTGCAATTTAGTATTTCCTATTTAGTATTTTCTATTCAAAGATATCCTTTTAATTGGTTTTGTTTTCCTCCAGTAAGAAACTACACATAAGATTTTAAACTCAAGATGAAGGTTCTCGGTAACAGAATGTGCCCACTCTGCTCCTTTCCTAGCCTATAGATCATCTGCAGTTAAAACAACAAAACCTTGTCCTAAAGCCTAATGCAGCCCGATAACAATAGGGTGAAGTGAGAACAAGCCACAGAACAGAGCAGCCCATCCAGGCTGGAGTTACTTGGATACAGCTCCTGTTTTTGCCTGAGGTATGTGATTTTCCAAATTGCATTATAAAGGAGTATCTGTCTTTCTTTTTATGCATGCTCCCTTGCACAGGCTTGCAACATGAAAGCAATATAAACAGACCTATCAGCAGGAGCTCCTGAGTCACCTCACACCTCTTATCAAAAAATGTAGGTGTTAAAAAAAAAATTATGTAATGGTAAATGCAAACATGTTATGTCACCTTCATTAAAAAAAAAAAAATTGGTAACTTGCCATTGTTACTTTGAGTCCCATAAATCCTCACATGGCACAAAATGCCAAAGCATCAGGAAGAGTTTTATATAAGGCAGCTTTCTTATCTAAAGCCCCTTTTCTAGTCAAAACCTTTAATAACTGTACAAGACAAAACTTTGTAAAGTCCCTTGAGACCTAGCCCAAACACTATATTAGGTGTTATCTTTATTGGAGGCTGCAATTGTATTTATTGCAATAAGAAACAATAAAAGACAGTGACAGTGTGGACAATGGAGTACATAAATTTGCTCTTGATTACTGAAGACTGAAAATAGGTCTGCCATCTTCTGAACTTGGAGAAAATGTTCCTCCTTAATGCCTGCTGTTCTTTGCTTTCCATAGGGCAGAATTTGTACCATGACTGGAGAAGTGCTGATTTACAAAAATGATAGCAGGGGATTCCAGTCCTGTGTAATCCTCAGTTTGACTTCAATAGCTAATTTTCAGCTTTTGCTGAGTAGCAGGGAGCAGAGTCAACTTAACATACTCATCTCCAGGCTTTTTGCAGCTTAACTATTTCTAGCTGCCTTCAGTAAGCTACTTGCTACAACTGTGCATGTAGTGGGAGGGTGGCACAGCTCTATTTATTTCAGCCAAAAAGCACACTCAGGCAATTGGATTCAGTCTTTTTTAATAAATTAATGTCATTCAAAATACAGTGCCAGAACATGATGCAGCTGAACATGCTAGTAAGGTTTGTCATGAAGCACCTGTGTTCATGTTAGGTTGGCGGCACCCCGCTACTGCTAGTGGTTCCTGGGATTAATGCCAGAGCAGCACTAGGCATCTGCTCTCCTGCACACACAGCACAGGATATTCCTGAAGTTTGCTTCCCCCCTCAAAGTAAAAAACCTGACAGCTAAGGGATATCTATACACAATCACACTACAGTAATGCTTGTTATTAAATTAACAGAAAATAAAGACCTGGTTAATCCACCCTAAAACTTTGTTTTACAATGGAAAAATACATCAGCAGCAGGAAGTAATATACATGAGCCAATGTCACTGTAATACAGAATGTGGAGGCATTTACGGATTAAAGCCCCACATAGACCCGCACTATGAGGGCTGGCAATTCCTATTGCAAGCCCAGCAACTTAAGTCCACACCTGGTAATCTACCAGCTGCTTGGAAGACCTGTATTCTAAATAGACAGGTATAAGTTAGTGAAAATAGAATACATGCACCTCATCATACAGCTTGACTGAACCTGCAGTCATTTTGCCCAGCATGTTACCATATAATGGAAGATCTACCCTTCCTACCACAGGTAGATCCATGGGATTTGTTTCTTTTTCTTTTAATGGCATTACTATACCAACATAGATATTAGTATTTAGTAAGTGCGGCACAGTCCTTTAATTAGGCCACACTGACGATTATATAACTAGCACTTAAGTAGAATATCCAGAAGTAGTTCAAATGTAACTGGAAGATACTTTCAAAAGAGTTGTGACATCATCCTAGAAACAATAACTACGTTTTTTCTGAAGCTAATTTTCCTGAACTGAGACTTTATAGAACTAGAATTAATTCTTTAGACAAGTCAGATGCTCAAGCTCATGATATACATATATTTTTCTCAATTATCTGATAATAGTATTTGAGATTATGGAAGCATATCTGCTCATTTCACTAATTCATAATGGCGGCAAGTGTTAGGTAGGGCATAAAAATACAATTCCTGAAAGATGGCTATGAGATTTCCGTCCCCAGACCTGTTCTTTCACAGCCATTTATTTCTTTTATTATTTTATACTTGAGCACAGATTCAGTTGTGCGGTCCAATTCGGGAGCTATACAGGCGGTAAAGTAACCATCTCCCCATCCAGCTCAAATTCATCAGCTCCGTCCGGTGAGAAGAGATACGTTGGAGGTTTCCACAGGGACTCTTCAAGGCAAGATGGATACAGCTTTCCTACAGTGCACCGGAAGTCTTTCCCCAGGTCCCACAGCACGCGTTCCGATATGTGCTGCCTCAGGAACCAGCGGTCGAGTTCCAGGTCATACTGATAGGTGGCATACTTGGCTCTCTCGTTCATGTGGGTCTCCCGCATAAAGACACATAAGGAATTGGAGATGACAACAGCCCTGACACATGGGTCGGAATAGCGCTTGGCAGGGATGTTGGCTGCCATCCTCCATTCGTTTTTATTCACGTCATAGATCTCCACTGTTACAGAAGACCCATCCACAGTACTGCTGGGGAGCCTTATTCCAGAATTGCTGGCAATATGCAGTCCTCCGATATAGAATATCTTATCACCAAAAGCAGCAGCTGAGGCGAAACATCTGCTTGTTTGTCGCATGGCCATCTCCACCCAGGCGTCCGAGCGGGGGAAGTAGCAGTACATCAGGTTGTGTGCCATGACGTAGATGCAGTTGTGCACCGCCACGGCCGTGCTCCACTGCCACGCGCAGGGCAGGGGGCTGACCATGGTCCACTCGTCCTTCTCGGTGTCGTACCTCTCCACAGTCCTCCTGTTGAGCTCCCCGCCGACGCTGTCCCCCCCAATTGCATAGATGTATCCTTCACAGCACACCAGGGACGGCTTGATGCGCACAAAGAGCATCGGCGTCTTGGGGAACCAAGTGTTCTGCTGCGCGTCAAACCAGTAAAAGCAATTCACAGTTCTGAAGGCAGCCTGGAGTTTGCTGCTTTTACTGTGATTGGTTTTTGTGTTCTTCAGAGGAACCTGCCCACCTGCTATATAGATGTCATTATCGGGAGTTACCAGCGTCCCAACCTTATGCAAGTCAGCGGGAGGGCTGCAGAGTTTGTAAACTTTCTCTGCCTGTGGGCTGTAACAGACAGAAGAGTAAAGACTACCAGGGTTTTCAGCAGCAGCTTCAATGAATATCATCATCTCCTCTTTTGTCATGCCAAGTCTGGGCTTGAAAAATTTGGGCATCGATTTGTACAGTCCTTGCACCACCACTGATTTATCATTAGGTGGCAAGCCTTGAAACCAGGCTCTCTGTGTTACTTCTGAAAGTGCATCGATCCGGATTTGGCTAAGAACAGAGGACAAATACTGCGAGCGTGACTCCGTGTTGTACTCCAGCCATAACATAGCAGCCTCACGCACTGTCTCCTCCTTTTCCACATTTAAATTGTCACTGCTTAAAATATCTATCAGTAGATCATGTGACAATTGCATGAAAGCCTCCTGGTGGTAGACAGCTGTGAACTTGTGCTCCACCATTCTTTTAGCACTCTGTTTTAACTCTTCACAGCTGAAGAGATCAGCAAAACTTAGTAGACGCACACAATTTTCTGCATTAATTTTTTTGATTAAGTATTCTCTGCATCGTTGTGACACATCATCTACCTGTAATGCAAAGAAACACACAAAGTATTACCCATACAATCTATGCTTTCATGTAGAACCAGCACATAAAGTACCTGCATCTGGTGTTGAACAACACCGTTCGGGCATGGAATACTATACATACACAAAAATACAGCAATGACTCACTCAACTGCTTCCTACAGATCAAGTACACAATGTGATTATGTCTGCTGGCAAAACTAATTTTCTAAATGTTAGAAGTGCACTGGTTTACTTCTGGCCTTCCAAAGGGACTGTCATGCAAGGAGGGATGGCTACATGAAGCAAATTTGGCAAGCCACCGCTGTCTATACTGAGCGAACAGAACATAAGTTTTGAAATGGTTAAAGAGGAAAGATCTTTTAACAAGATAAAGAATAAAGCAGTTCAGAGATTAGGAGCTGTTATTTCCTCCTCTAAACATTCCCTCTTACCTGTAAGAAGCAGGCAGTTTCATAAAGCTGCTCTACTGTGCTGTCGTTTATTGCCAGGTTACCCGTGTATGCATAAGTGATGATGATCTGCAGAGTGGCTGCATCCACATTCCTCAGGTGTATGTGTGTCTGTTTGCTCTCGCTCAGCCCGCTCATGAACATTGCTCTGAGGAGAAATACACATATTAAGACAAGGATCAGCAGTGAGTAAAGTAATCTTAAACAGTCACCTGTAAGCCTTTGGTGATTACAGTCCTGAAGGTTAACAGTCCTTTTGCAGGCCTGTTTACAGGTGTTAGGATTTACCTTAGGCTAGCATCTACTATTTAGGATAAAACATTTGCACAGAACATTAAAAGAGTAACATCAGTGCCTTCTGCAGAAATACTTTATATTCATGCAAACCCTTCTGTGTTAATCACCAGACAGCTCTAATGATTTTGGGGTTTTAATGATGCAATTTAAATATTTTCTATGATAGGTGATAAGAGGGAAGAAACATACACAGCTAGATTTTACATTCTAAAACAAAAGAAGCAGATTTATGTAATGGACTGAGCTAAGTCATATCAAAAAGGATGCTCCTCTGGGAGGAGAAGAAATGGAGCAAGCACTCTATGAATTATTTCTTATATACCATTCATCATAACATGCAGTAAACTTCAAATTTGCGGGCAAAAATCAGTAACAGAAAAACCTATCAGATCTAGTCTGGGAAAAAAAGAAGAGCGAGCATTTCCATTACATCTTCCTAAAAAAACTAGAAAGGCAATTTAAAACATGGTTATTGTTTCCTTAATGCTTTACACACCTCTTGCCCATTCTGGTATTTTAATTGTAACACAGTTAAGAACCAACTGCAGTCAGGTACTATAAGTCATGTACTTGTCAATTTTCTTAAAACAGGGGAAATTAGTTTCAAGAGCTTTATATTAATTCAGGTTTGGTATTTATGGTTGTGCTAAAAATTCAGTTCAAGGCTCTTTATATTTATTTGGGCTTTTTTTTTCAGGAAACAAGGCATGAGAGAAGTTAGAAGGGACACTGGGTGCACCTTTTAGTCCTGCTTGTGGCTGCAGAGGTGAAGGGGACATGAAGATACCTTCCCTAAGCAAAGCCATTCCAGAAAGCATCTGATACAAAGACAGCATCCCATTCCCATTTCTCTGTCTTCTTCTAAGCTCCTTAACTCAGGGCAGCTTGCATTTTAGCAGGGATCACTGACTGAGCATCAACTTGTTGTGCAGCTATTTAAAGGTAAGCAGGAAGGTACAAGAGGGTACAGAGACTCCTCAGAAAGGGAGAGGAGGCTCTGTCTCTTGCTCACACACTGCTGAGCAGCCTGTGCTGGAGCAGGGCTGCACATGGTTCAGACACAAAGACGGAAGGTAAGCTGGCTGCAATCACACACAATGGCTGGATCACACAGAAAGATGTTTTGCTTTTCTTCCCCCTCCTTCAGGGCTATCAATTTTTCATAATAAAGCTAAATTTAGGAAGCTGAGCATCTTCTTGTAAACCAAAGTAGAGAAGAAAAATAGAACATGACAAAAGCACAAGTTTGATACTTCTTTTAACCAGTGCCAAAACCTCATTCCATAAATAATAAACAAACACATATGAATAAGAGATTTGACTGCACATTCTGATGCAGCACACTGGGTGGACTCATGACAGCTTTCCAACCTTATGATTAACCACCCACATTAAATCTGGCTACATTTCCAGTGGCTGTTATTTTACAAATTGTTGGAACTATGTCATCTGCACAGGGCCAATGGTAATAATTATCTAGTAATCACACAATACTTGTTGCTAAAAATTGGACCAGATTCATCTGAGATGAAAAAATAAACAGAAAAGCCAGCAGGGACAAAATTTTCTGTGAAACTAATAAATTAATCCTTACACAGTTTTCTACAAGAAAGGAGACAAAAGTACAGAAAACATCTTGGATGTGTTCTGTATAGTAGGCCTGTCTTAGGAAAAGCAAATTTGTAAACTCTCCTGTGATTAAACAGGAAAGAAAAGTTATAATCCCTTCACAATGCATCAGGAAGGTAAAACAAGCGTGGATGTCACCCAGACTAGTTTCAAGCTTCAAAATTCCTTCCAAACAGGCAGATTAATTACACTATGTTGCTAACAAAAAATGATTAATCACTGCAGAAAATTCATGGTGCCTCATCATCCAGGTCTTACTGTGAAGGCATTTGCAAAAAGTGGTAGCACTCAACGTATCGTATTAATAAAAATGTTTTAAAATACCTAAAACAGGACATTTGGAAAACAAGAGCTACTGAACTAAAAATTTCAAAAGTATCTTGGGGCGACCATGAAACAACAACAACAAAAAAGAACCGAAACCACACAGAGAAAAACTCCACTTTCATTGCCACAACACTCAAGCAAGGGAAGAGTTTCTGGCTTTGCTGAGCAGAGAAAACCAGATGACTCAGAAAAGAAAGCTCCTACTAAGAAACTACAGTTAAACATGACAATGGAATTCCCAAAGCCAAGTCTCAATAATCCCTTGTTATCCTACCTTAGGAAATAAAAACAGATTAAGTATTTTAAAGATTAAGTGTGAAGAATAAGAAATTTACTAATTATTCAGACTCAATTAACTCCCTAAAGCAAACGAGCCATCACAAGTGTGATTTTTTTTCCCCCCACACACATTGTAGAAACTACAATAAATATCTAGAATAAGTCCCAGGATGCCAGAAATATTACTTTACTCTGTGTTGGAAAGTAAGGATATTTAGGTTTTGTACTTAAGTTACTGATCTTTAAGTCTCTGTAAGACATCATCAATCAAATACTATTACATTCAAAACCAGGTCCCACAGATTTTACAGCATTTGAATACTTACCTGAAATATGAGCTGCACGTAGCAAGAACCATCTTATGGCAGGGAAATTCAGTGCCCTCAACAATCAACACTATGTCAGTTAGCAACTGCTGTTCATAAAAGAATTTTAACTGCTCCAGCAAGGATACAGCATACTCTGTATTTATCTGCCTCTCGTCCTGGGTAGACATGACTGTATTCCATTAATATTTCCAGGACCAGAGAGAAAAGTCAAGATCTCTTCACCAAAGAAAGGTTAGCTGAGTGTTTCTGAAGTAGCCAGGAAAGAAATGGCAGGAGGTCTGTAGTCTTCAGTAGTGGTACTGATAAAAAGGGCAGTGTTAATCTTGAACTGCTGAATCAATGTTTGAGACTTTGACCTCCTATTAGGTCATCATGCTTTGACTTGATGTCCCAATCTGTTCAGAGACTTTCAAGAGTGTCTGCAGAGCTCCCGTTGAGATCTATGATGCAGCAAACGAATGAACAAAAGTGAAGTCTGAGGTAGATTTTGTGGTAACATCTCGTGATCAGTGGCTGCACTTGACTGACTGAAAGCAGGAAAATAAAATTAATTTACACATTGGCACGTTTTGAAAAACCTTTCATAGTTACCCCTTAGAAGTAATTGTCTAATTAACATTTCTAACTTAGTACTTCACTACTTGCAATAAAACCCTTCTAAGAAAAAAATTTAAACAACAAAGGTATCAAAGAGAAATGAAAAGCAAAGGAGTTTGTACATTAATTCTCATATGACTTAGACTCACAAATTAAAATAATTTATTTTGTCAACACAGGTCCTAAGGCTGGGGAGTTAAAACAAGGTTCAGTAAGACTTCATTCCTCCTCAAAGAATTACCCAGATTTCCCACTGAGTCCACCTGTGAATTTCATTTAACCATTGATAAGATAACCACATTTTTTACCATTTCTACATTAAACAGCGAGTTTTTCTGCTTCTTTGCTTATGTCTACTTAAAGCTTATCAATACCACGCCACTAAAAATATAAATACAGTAATTTTAACATTCCATCACTTTCCAACTAAACTCTCAACATCGTCATCAACCTGTTTATTTCACCTTTGATGTTCTAGTAGAGATGAAACAGAACTAGCACTAAGGATTAAAAAAAAAACAACAAAAGAAAAAAACCCTAAAGGTCTAGATTTCTAATGCATATTAAATTCATCTGCTCTATGCAGAAGGGCTTCACCTATTTACAGTTCACATTCCCTTGTTTTTCTTTCTGAGTAATCTCCACACAGCCAGGTAAGCTTCACTGCTTCAGACAGGAGAAAAAAAACAAGGAAATAATAGGAGCAAAGGGATGCTGGAATAGCAGGGCCCAAAACACCTACAGTGGCTCCAAGGTCTATAATCTTTTTTGGACATTTCTCCTCTTAAAAATGGGATGAGGTTTTATTTCATCTTCCCTGTGAACACAAAAACCTAATTAAGAATGGGATAGTTGTGACAGTAAAATTACCATCATAATGGGCACCAGAGTACCACAGCTATCAAATGCTTCCAGATTTATTTAATCTTGCAAAGTTCTTCTGCATTCCAAAACTGAGGAATAACCAGGACGTTTGTCTTGTGTCTAAGATATCGCTATCATTNCTTTTTCTGTGATAAATAAACACAAACAAGGAATCTCAAACTCTTAGTTTTCCCTGGTTATTTAACTGGAAAACACTCCAACTAGTCAAACCCAATGCTCACTGTTGAGGTGAAGGCAGTTAATTAAGGAAAACAGAAAAGGCTTTGATACTTGGGGGAAGAAGTAGATACCAATGTGTGCTGCAATAACAGATACTAGCAGAAGTCTTGACTGAAGACCTTCAAGTTTCAGGTAACGTCTGAAATCATAAACCATAAATACATCGAGGATATAAAAATCCTGCTCCATCTAAACCACTGACCTTCTGCCTCAGGTCACAGCTTCTTTCCACCAAGACAGTGTGCATCCCATCTCTGCACCACTGCACACCCTCCCGGTACTCTGGGGACAGCTCACCATGAAACCCAATCCATTGACAGATTTTGCACTGAACTTTAAAGAGCTACAGAGACACACAGACTTCCTAAGTGTGTTAGGCCCACAGAAATAAATAGCTTGTGGCTCTGCTGGTATCCTGAGTCTCTCTACAGCATTGTTTTTCCTGGCTTAGGAGTAAAGTTTCAAGAACAATACAAGCCAGTGGATTAAACTCTGTTTGGGCAGAGCATTAGTAACACTAAACTTTAGCAAAAGAACTCATTGATACCAAAACTTCCTTTTCTGATGTAATTGTAAAGAATATAAATACTTCTTCAGAAACAGGAAAAAATAAACCAAAACTAATATGCACTGGTTGAGTCATTAGGTACCAGAACAAGTAAAGGATGCCATGGAGAAATTGACATACACCTGCTAGTAAGATTAAAGACATTTTTGGCAGCTAGCTGCTGACAATCAGTAACTGAAAAAGCAGACCTGTTCAGCAGAAGACAAGTTGAAACTGTGAAATTAATTACTATAAATAACTGGAACATTTGAGTACGACCCTCAGTAGCAGAAAAGATTGAGGAGATGACAGGAATCCTGTTGCAGAACATATATGTGATGTGGATCACCTTTGAACTGTTCATTTACAAAGCTGGAGTCTTTGGTTTACAGAAAACCATCTGTCGTGTACTCCAGGGAAGTGCACATGGTAGGAACATGCTACGTACATGATTCCTGTTTTCCACATCCATACTGTGTTTTGCTGCCAACAATAACCATTTGCTAAAGAACAAAGTTTTGTATTTGTCACAAAGTCAGGACTCACATCCCATTCCCTTGTAATGG
>VYZR01060764.1:13506-24810 GCA_013400675.1 Oxylabes madagascariensis
AGACGAGGGCTGTAGAAATATCTGCCAGCCACACTGAAGATCGACTATTTCAACACAGCCCTGCCTGTAATACAATTCAGAAACAGCTGTCTTTCAACATTCACTCACTTGAAACAGATATGCTTAATTAATGCCACTTTAATTACTACTAATTTAGTGTCCCTGATCTTTTTTCTTTTTCTGTGATAAATAAACACAAACAAGGAATCTCAAACTCTTAGTTTTCCCTGGTTATTTAACTGGAAAACACTCCAACTAGTCAAACCCAATGCTCACTGTTGAGGTGAAGGCAGTTAATTAAGGAAAACAGAAAAGGCTTTGATACTTGGGGGAAGAAGTAGATACCAATGTGTGCTGCAATAACAGATACTAGCAGAAGTCTTGACTGAAGACCTTCAAGTTTCAGGTAACGTCTGAAATCATAAACCATAAATACATCGAGGATATAAAAATCCTGCTCCATCTAAACCACTGACCTTCTGCCTCAGGTCACAGCTTCTTTCCACCAAGACAGTGTGCATCCCATCTCTGCACCACTGCACACCCTCCCGGTACTCTGGGGACAGCTCACCATGAAACCCAATCCATTGACAGATTTTGCACTGAACTTTAAAGAGCTACAGAGACACACAGACTTCCTAAGTGTGTTAGGCCCACAGAAATAAATAGCTTGTGGCTCTGCTGGTATCCTGAGTCTCTCTACAGCATTGTTTTTCCTGGCTTAGGAGTAAAGTTTCAAGAACAATACAAGCCAGTGGATTAAACTCTGTTTGGGCAGAGCATTAGTAACACTAAACTTTAGCAAAAGAACTCATTGATACCAAAACTTCCTTTTCTGATGTAATTGTAAAAAATATAAATACTTCTTCAGAAACAGGAAAAAATAAACCAAAACTAATATGCACTGGTTGAGTCATTAGGTACCAGAACAAGTAAAGGATGCCATGGAGAAATTGACATACACCTGCTAGTAAGATTAAAGACATTTTTGGCAGCTAGCTGCTGACAATCAGTAACTGAAAAAGCAGACCTGTTCAGCAGAAGACAAGTTGAAACTGTGAAATTAATTACTATAAATAACTGGAACATTTGAGTACGACCCTCAGTAGCAGAAAAGATTGAGGAGATGACAGGAATCCTGTTGCAGAACATATATGTGATGTGGATCACCTTTGAACTGTTCATTTACAAAGCTGGAGTCTTTGGTTTACAGAAAACCATCTGTCGTGTACTCCAGGGAAGTGCACATGGTAGGAACATGCTACGTACATGATTCCTGTTTTCCACATCCATACTGTGTTTTGCTGCCAACAATAACCATTTGCTAAAGAACAAAGTTTTGTATTTGTCACAAAGTCAGGACTCACATCCCATTCCCTTGTAATGGAAGTAAATACATCAAGGATCTCTGAATTTCTGGTCCAAAATTGCCATAATTTATATTGTCATTTTCCCAAGAGAATTGAATCTGTTCAAAACATTAGGATAAGTGGTAGGAATGTCATTTAGTGCCTGGAAAATTATCCAAGATTACCTACCTCTCTCACACCTCTTTGGAGAGTTCAAGACAATTTTAAAAGAGACACTCTCCTCACTTTAGAGGCCAAAAAACTGAGGCATTGAAATAAAAGGCAGCTTTATTTCCAAAGCCATGTACTTCCAAAGGAGGAAAGCAAGAGGCTTAGCTCTTCCCAGTCCCAACCCAACACCTCTCTCATTGTGCTGTGCCTGGTTGGCACACAGTCATTGGATCTGAGAAAAATGAAAAACTGTGGACTTGAGAAAATGTCTACAGATGCACTACTGTCTGCTGTACTCCCAATAGCTATGCAGCAGTGGACATTTCTCATTTATGGATGAAAAGATTTATGGCTGAAGTTAGCTTAATATCCTGAACTGAAATTCTGATAGAATAAAAATAATCCCTGTGAATACAAGCTCTAGGAATGAGACTTTCCCCTTCAGTGATGTCACTGGAGTGACCATTTTGTTCCGGGTAATTTCTTGGAAGCCAGCTATCCAAAACAGGACTGGCAGGTAGCTGCTGGAAGGCCACAGGGTGCTACACTGCAAATGAAACCAAGTAATTACCGGGTGATAAAAAAGTACCTCCCTATCAAGCTGGAGAGCAACATTAAGTTGATAAGAGGGTTTGTTTTTAAGTAATTATTCCTTTTTGCTTAAGTAATTTTAATGAGGTAGCTTGTTAACACTTGTTCATATACTTCAAATCTGAATGAGACCATTCAAAAAATTAGTCATCAAATGTTAATGAGTTATGGGACAGGCTATTAATTGCCTTCCTTGAATCTGTTTATTTTCTGAGGTCAGGCAAAGATTGATAGAGATACATACTGCACTACATACATGGCAATGTTAGTCCTGTACTTCAGTGTGTAACATGGAATAGGTATATTGACTATTTCCAGTTTAGTAGGGAAACATAAAATACATAGATATAACATTCTTCAACTGGACTTATTCAAAAAATTAATTTCTTACTCCCCCAAATTATAAGGAGGGCAAAAGACATATAGGCATCTTTTGTTTTGGGTATTTTTTAGAGATTCTGATACTCAGAAAAGTCCTTTTGAAAATCCCATGAATTAGTCTGTCAGTTTAGATGCCTAACTTCCCATAAAATGGTGGGAAACATGTAAAAGATCCGTGAAAGTGTCACAGGTTCCCATCTGCATCTTCAGACATCTAAATGCCTCTTGAAATCTAACTTTGATAACTACAATTCACACTTTAAAAAACACACTTCATCTTCCATATGTCTGGAAGAAAATTAAAAAAAAAACCCTAACAACCCAAACTTATCTCCCTGGACATTCAATTTATTTAATCTAGTTTTAACTAATTAAAAAACAAAACAAAACTTTAACTACTACTTTTGTGCACTTTTAATCAAATTGCTATTTCCATCCAAGGGCAGATTCATACAAATCACAAGTAAAAACACGTCAAAAGAAGTGAGTCATTCACTATTTTTAACATAATAAAAGGTCAGAATTTGGACCTGAACAACTGTAAGCCAAACTACACAAGCCTTGGTGTGTGGAGCTAGCAATCCTCCCAGCTAGCAACACCATATCCAGCTCAGCCACTTCAACACTTGGTTACTATGAGAGATATTCTGAGTTACAAACTTAAAAACCAACCAGTTTCAAACTTAACATACCAGCTAACAGCAAGGGGGGATGTGAGTACTAAAACTGATTAGTAACAATTATGTAAATTGACACACCTAGCCAATAGATCTCAAAGATAGGAAAGAAAGAAGAAAAAGGAGTTGGAAGCTCTAGATTCTTGAGTAACGTATCAAATTTGCATCCTTGGCAGTGAGAAAGAAAGGTAATTGATGAAGCAGTTCCAGACTTGGAAGTTTTCCTCTCTTCTAAAGCCATCAAAGGTGTCTTTGATAGCACAGTAGTCCAGAAAACTGAGGACATCAAGGAGATTCTAATAAGGCAACAATGTGAAATTTCACTAAAAACAAGGAGAGGTTTAGTCGGCAATGTTATCTTGAAAATGACTATTCCTTTGGAAACTACTACTATTTTCCATACACATGATGCTTGGGAGGTTACAACTTGAGGTGAGTTTCCTGAAACTACACAGAAACTAGAGACTAGAAGTGTCAGACTCCATGTTAACAACATGTTTGGTCACAACGCACTCCAGTTTTTCTGCTCCTAAAGGAAGTTATACACTAAAGGAAATACTTGTTCAGAAAGAAGATTAGCATTTATGACATGATAAACCAACAGCTTAAATTGGCAACTGGACTTCTACGCTGAGCACTGGTAGTTTCCATCCCCAAGGGTGTTTCTGTTTTGTGGAAGACCTGACCTGTTTTGGAAAATTAACCTTTGACAAAAAGTGGGCCATGGATGTCTCCGGTAAGATCCAGCCATGTATCCTGTATATACAATTTTTTTTTCTTTGAACTATAGTACATTAATGAAGCTAGTCTGTTTTATGTAACAACTTAAATTCCAGTTTAAAAGCACATGTCATTTTCTTAAATATTCACTATATGACACTTAACTATAAATTCAAGCATTTCTACATTAAGAAATTAATTAGCCATTAATGTAGCTCAATTAATTTTAAGTTAGTTCCTGAAAGGTTAAGTCTTATAATGGATATCATACTCATGCATATAAAATTCATTCTCAAAGCACAACAGTCACTAAACTAAGAAAGAGAAATTTTAGGGTCTGCACCAATTCTGGTCTGTTTCATAATCACATGACCAAAACAAAAAAGCCTGCTTCAGCAAAGAAAAAAACAACAACAACCGTCTGTCTAAAATGTAGTCAAAAATATTAACTAAGCAGCAACATCTTTTCTTCCTCTTTGGTCTGTTCCTGAAAGATGCTGCTTACGCATCTTTGAGCATAAAGGGCCCTTTCTACTCGACACACAAAAACAATTAGGAAAAAGGTGTGACACCTATACTTAAATCGTGAGACTACTTGATGTATACATCGGAGTACATTAAATACTAAAAATTATCTATTCCTCCAGATACGTTTCTGAGAAACTGAACTATACTCAGTGTGCATTTTAATAATCTCTTAAATACATCATGTGAACAAAATTCATGTAGCTACAGTCCTAAGTGAGCTCACAACATCACATAACCTTTCAGGCCCATTATGATCCCAAAGTAGAAGTACATGATGTAGAAAAGCCAAGCTGGGGCTTTGCGATAAAACCTCTAAAAATTCACATGCTAAATACAGCACAAATCCATTTCTAAATCATAATTAAAGTTATTTCAAAAGCAGCAGGTATTTATCCCGTTTCACAGCAGAAATAATGGTAAACGCCAGAAAAATTTTAGGCATGCAGATGTAGTAACACCAAAGCTATACTAAGTGTTTATTTAGTCCAGAAAAGCTTACTAAGAATTATGTGACTCTTTAAAGCTCACAAGACCACAGAAGCCCACCCCACTGCAGGTGCTGATAGTGTATACATGCACGTCTAGATGGATCAGTAGGGAAAGCAGGGGCAGCTACAGGGAACGGCAATGCCACTACACTGCTGTTCTCCCCGAGGCTGCCACGGCGCGCGTCCCTCCGAGCGCTGCCAACACCAACACCGAGGTTTCAGACACCCTCACCTGCTCATCCCAAGCGGAGCCCCGCTACGCCCCCACCCCCCGCGGGACGCGGCGGTGCTGAACTAGGGGCGAGGAAACACATTTCTTCCCTCTCCCCGATGCTCAGGTGCGCCGTCCCGTCCCTCTACAGCCTGAATCCCTTTCCTGCTTCCCCCAGAAGGAGGGGGGAACCTTTCCGCTCCTCCAGCACCGCCGCACTCTGGGCTCAAAAACGATCCCGATGGCCTCTCCTTCTCCTCCCGGGTCTCCCGGGAGCCGGCTCTGCCCGACGGAGCGGAGCNGCTTCCTGCCCCTTCTGCCGCCCGCGAGCGCCCCCTGCCCGCGCGGCCCGGCAGCGGCGCCGCCCGCGGGATGGAGCGGGGCCCCCCGCGCCCTCCGCTGGGAGGAGCGGCCCACAGAGCCACAGAATCCATCCATCGGCTCGGGAAAGGCCTCCGGGGCCGCCGAGCCAGACCCGTGACCCGGACGGCACGCTGTCAGCCGGACCCCGGCACTGAGTGGCACATCCAGGCTTCCTTTAACACCTCCAGGGACGGTGACTCCACCACCTCCCTGGGCAGCACATGCCCGTGTCTAATCACTCCTTCTGTGAAGAGATTCCTCCTGATGTCCAACCTAAACCTCCCCGGTGAAACTTGATGCCGTTTCCTCTTGGCCTGTCTAAAGAGGAGAAGAGACCGACCCCCGCCTGGGTACGCTCTCCTCTCAGGGACCTGTAGAGAGCGATAAAGCCCGCCCGGAGCCTCCTTTCTCCGGGCTCACAACACCGGCTCCTCTCAGGACTTGCGCTCCAGACTCGGAGGCCTGCGGGCTTCAGGGTTAACACCCAGCTAGATCCTCTTCCCCTGGGACATGCCTGGAATGTCCTTTGGCCAAGTGTGGGTTTGCTGCCCTAATAGTAAAGTTCACCTGAGGTCGGTGGGGACTGGAGCTTACTTCGGGATGGAAGGAATTGACAGGGGCACAGGAGGCTGAAGGGAGGTACGAGGGAAAGGAAAATCCTGAGAACATACACCTTTTTTAAAGCCATCCAGTGTTATTTATTTTCTTTATTTCTCTTTGGGTCTATCCACCAAGAGAAAGGCTGGGAATTTCACTTCAAAGAGGTGAAAGTATGATGGATGCAGAGCAGAGCTGGGGATGTAAAACATACCAGACAAGTCATAGAGTCACAGAACGTTAAGGGTTAGAAGGAATCCTAAAGACCATTGAGTTCTAAGCCCCCTGCCACAGGTGTGGACACCTCCCGCTGGCTCAGGTTGCTCAAAGCCCCGTCTAACCTGGCCTTGCACAGTTCCAGGTATAGGGCATCCAACAGCCTCCTTGGGCAGCCTGTTTGACTGCCTCACCACCCTCACAACAGAGTATTTCTTACTAATATCTAGCCTAAATTTCCTGTCTCACTTTGTACCCATTGCTCATTGCCCTGTCACTACAAGTCATACAAACTGCTGTCAGTGGAAAGGACAAACGTTGGCTGGGAAGGTCTGCAAGGAATGGATCATTAACCCTTCCCAAACATTTTATAGTTTGTGTTTTGGTACAAAAGGACGTGTTTAATCTGAACATTATAGAAAGAAGAAACACATAAATTTAGGGAACTTCCCAATACAGTAATACAAAGAGTCTCTAAGCATCCATATCCCCTTGTTTTTCCCTAATCACTCACCAGCCTGCATAGCACATGCATTGTGCTTTTGTCTCCTTCCACCTGCCCCAGTACCAGTGGTCTCTCATTTGGAGATGTGCAATTCCAGAGCAGCAACTCAGACTCTCACCTCCTGTAAAGATGCAAGGTAGAGTCAAATTGCAGCTTCACATTTCATAAGTTCCCATGACACAGTGGTGTACACTGTACGGGAAGAGCTGTTCCTCCCGTTTATATGGAAATAATATTACATTTGTCAGCCCCCTCAGCCATATTAGGATGGAAGAGCATTGCTCCCTTTAGTCTGTATTGAACAACTGGTCAACCCTGAAAATAAATGCAAACTTGGCCTTGTGTCTTCTGATTTTTTTTTTCCTAAAAGAAGTGTTTTTAACTGCAATTTGAATCAGAAGATTGGTAATGTTTCCCCTTTTTTTCCCCTAAAAAAATATGCAATTTCCAGCATTAAAAAAGGGAAATACCAGATTTACTTAGACATGNTACATTTGTCAGCCCCCTCAGCCATATTAGGATGGAAGAGCATTGCTCCCTTTAGTCTGTATTGAACAACTGGTCAACCCTGAAAATAAATGCAAACTTGGCCTTGTGTCTTCTGATTTTTTTTTTTCCTAAAAGAAGTGTTTTTAACTGCAATTTGAATCAGAAGATTGGTAATGTTTCCCCTTTTTTTCCCCTAAAAAAATATGCAATTTCCAGCATTAAAAAAGGGAAATACCAGATTTACTTAGACATGCAGCTTAAACATCTGCAAATTGAGACTGCCAGCTTTCTGTATGCCAGCTGAAGGCTTTTACAACTATTCCTATCCTTGTGTTTTGATTTTCCTCCCACACAATGATGGGAAAACGTTCCCTGCATCACTGTTAAATGAGCCACAGGTGGGAGGAGGAGTGGACAAGTAGCAGATGCCTGCCATAAAGAGGGTGAGCAGACGACTTGGTTAGTTTTTTGCTGGGCTGTAGGCAGCAGCAGCATTGGACATTAGTTTTTGGGGCTTTAAGGGGGTAGGACTAGCTTAATTCCTGTGGGGGGTTTTGTTTGGTGGTTTGTTTTGTTTTTGCAGGTGTTTTTTCCCTTCTCTGCACCACTCTCCTTCTCAAAGGTCAAGGTAATTCTTTGGCCTGAGGGAGTCTGTAGGATTTTTGGTGCTTTCAAGAGCTGCACCAGCCACCCTGGATGGAAGCTGAAGAGAGCTCCAGTGTTCCTAAAGCATTCTGAAACTCTAGGCTGAACCGTGTACTAGTTTGTAACAGGTCTCAAAATGATTTTGGTTTTTTTTGTAACTTTGAAGTGCTTGAGTCTTCTAAAGAGTTGAGCTTCTGTGTTCTCTGATTTCTTATAGTCTTGCTCATAAGCTATGTGTGATAGTGTTGTATTGCTTGCAAGTATTAGTTAACTGAGGAGACATCTAAGTGTGGGAGGAAGTTCTGTCTTGTGAATTTTATATGACTCTGAATGCAAACTTACACATAAGGATTTTGGTGGGGTTGCTTTTAGCTACCTATCATTTGGTTTAAGCGTGGGAAGCAGGGTGTCACTGAAATGCTTGGTTTACTATGTTAGTTAGCTGTCGTTGTTCTTAACTATAGTATAATGTACAAATCCTGAATTAATGGTGTTCTTATTGTAATGTGTAAAAACACATGCATTAGCATTAAGAAGTTTTGTATTCGTGAAGCATAAAATGTCTGATTGTGCGAAGCTTTTTTCTTCTTCTTTTTGTGTGTGTGTGGCCTCTTGCTCAAGACTAATTCACTGAAGGCTTTTTTTTATTTAATTGGCTGGGATACTACTTCTAGAGATGTATGCATCTAGGACAATTGAAGTTTTGTAGCTTTAGAGCATGTTACAAGGTTGCCTTGAAGGACTAATACTGGGAGCTGTGTACAAAAGGTTGCTTAGGAAAGCCCAACTGAAATATTTGACCTTGATAGCAATGTCAGTTTTCTACCTTCTGTTTGGAAGACAGCAGCTTTCTTTTGTTTTCTTCGGGCAGGGAGAGGAATGTCTGCTAAACTCTGACAGAGCATAAAAATAATTAAGTCATGCAGTTTTTAAAGTAGTTGATGATGATCACTTCTCTCTTTCAGTGTCTAAAGAAAAATGAATACTGCCTCAACTTCAGAAAGTGGATCATATTCCACAAACCACCCAAGACCCTTTTTTTATGCGCAGCCATCAGCTCAACAGCCTTATCCAAATCCATGGTACCTCAGTCATGCGTACAGTCCATACTGTGTACCTGCTCCAGGTAAGGTAAACAGCAGCTCTCTGTGGGGTCTTTGTTTAGTTAATTACATGCTTCTTTCCTCCCCTCTTGCAGTATCTGTGTTAATGAGCCTCTTGGGAGTTTAACTAATACTTAATAAATCAAATTTTTGATAACTGCAGCACTACATTAATTCTGCCTTAAATATATAGCTTGTGGGATGGAAAAATCTGCTTCTGGAGAATGGAAGCTAAGCAAAATATTAAGTAATGATCATCCTGCAGACACAGAGCTCTAGAATATACTTAGCAATTAATATGTGTGGGTATATATGAATTCCAGATGTACATGCATGATAGGTATGGGTAAATGTAACCTTAAGAAAAATATTGTTAAATACACCTTGTATGTGCTATACCTGTGTGAGCTTCTATCTGGAGCTATCTTTTTCAAAGACAGTGCTATAGCAATAGTCTGTGAAATAGCCAAAAAAAGTACAGGAAACAACTTGGTGAATGTTCCAAGGGATGAAATTAAGCTCTGGTTCAAGTGTAGATGTTGACATAAGCTATTCCCTAGCAAAGAACTCTCCCAGAGTTTTTGCACCAGATTTGCTTCTTAGCATTGAAAGGTGGCCTGTTTTATTTATTGATGTGTCTGATCTTGTAGCTGTCCCTGTCTATGCAAGTAAACATGATTCAGGATGACTGATTTCAGAAAGATGATATATTTGTCTTTTCTTTCTGTCACCAATATCCAGGCTTCCGAAGTGGAAATCCATATTTTCCATTTTATTCTGTTGCACTCCATGAGTACCCTGGATTTTTTGTTCCACAGCATCCAGTGCATGCAAGAATTAACAGAAGGCCTTATTTTAATGCTGCCCCACCTTCCCCTATGTTTTATCATGCAACAAGATTTAGACATTATAATAGCCCTGGGAAGAAAATGGAGACAAAAGAAACACAGACTGATCCTAGACAGCCTGAAAGCAAACAAAAAAAGCATCAAGATAGTCGTACGGAAACGAAAGGTTGTGATGCAGGAAATATAGCCTGTGTTTCTCCTGGTATAGGTACAGAAACTGCAAGTACTTCAGAGAAACAAGATTCATTTGGCTCTCCTATTGTGGTAGACAGAGAGTTTCATAATAAGAATCCTGCCAGCTCTACACAGTACAGAAATCTTCCTACTGGAAGCTATGCCTTTGAGAAGGAAGAAGTGAGGATAGAATATGGAAATGGCTCTCCAGCTATTCAGCTGTGGAAGTCCTTTAAAGAAACAATTCCGTTGTATGATGTGGCAAGTGGTAAACCAGTTCCAGAGAACATAGTGCCGCATGACTTATTTTCTGTTAGCTCATGTGAAGGCATGATATATGGCCCTCGTGAAAGGGAGAATATGCTGCCAGGAGCTTCCTTAGATGAGAGAAAAGCTGTTGTCACCTCCAAACAGGGTGCTGAAACTGTGCAAGAGAAAGATGTCCAGAATAATGAAGGGAAGCTGGATGCAGAAAAGCTGGCAAAATCCTCCCCAGGTGAAACCATGGCAGTGCAAATCACAGAGTTGGCAAGATCTATTGGTGTAGATCAACCAGTGGTAATAGCTAAGAAATCTAGCTCTAAAAGGTCTGCAGGATCAAAAACTTCTCAAGAAGAGCCCAGCTTTATTCAACAAGCAGGACTACTTCCATCTAATATGGAGGTAATGAGTGACTTTCAGCAGAAAAAGCTGAATTTAAGCCACAGTGCAACCAATGAAAGTCAGACAGAAAAAACTATTTGGTGTGACAAATCAATTGAGAAGTTTGCTCCCTCTAGCAGCTGGCTGGCTTGTTTGGACAGTATGGACACAAACTATGAGGTTTGTTTGCCACAAACGAAGTGTCAAAGTGTAATCAGTCTGTCTTCTGATGACATGTCCTCTAGAGAGGAAGGATCATCAATTGATAATGCCCCAGTGTCTTATTTTGTGCCTGACTATGTGCTTCAGAAAAGCATGTATACTTTTCAGAAAAGTACAGAGGAGTTAGAGAANTACTTTTCAGAAAAGTACAGAGGAGTTAGAGAAAGAGCAAATCAAAAGTGGTGGGTCCCTTAATGTAGATGAAGTGGCAGGAAAGGAGCAAGTGAACAGCTTGAATGACCAAGATGTCAGCTCTTCAAACACAAAGATCAAAGAGGCTTCCAGTAAAGGTAGAAAGCTGGGAGCCCTTTCTAGATCCTCTAGTAGGAAAGAAATGGATTCTCTCAACAAAAAAGTAACCAAGAGTTTGTCAGAAGTTGAGGA
>VYZR01060769.1:14184-27315 GCA_013400675.1 Oxylabes madagascariensis
AAAATGAGAAAGAAAGGAAGAGGCACAGGCAAGCAAACAAAAAGAAACAGAGAAATAAATAGAAATGAAAGCATGCCTCTACCTCTCTGCTTTTAACATTTTTAAATTGGAAAAATTCTTCAACTCCAAATCCATCAGTTTGTATCCTGTAATTACTGCCAGCCATATCTGTTCAAGCAGATATTTTAAATGGATAAGCATAAAGACTCTGATGCTCTTGGTAATAAGTGTGACTGAAAGAGGAATATCATTATCTGTTGATTTATATTTACCATTACTTGTCCAGGTGCTTTCCTCCTCTGTTAAGTATACTGAAGATTATATGCAAAATTGCACAACTTAATGGGCTGAAGAAGTTTGATAGCAACAGTTAAATTGTCACTGTTTTTCCAGGGTTCCTCCTGCGAGTGATCTGTTGACATTCACAGTGGTCTATTCGAAGAAACCAATTGCAGAAGTTCTAAACTTTGCACAATCCTTGGTAGCAAGGGCAATTTTACAGTTTTAGGAAAGTTAAAGAAGGAAAAATGCTATTGTTAATATTTTTATATGGAAATCTAAGCCTAGAGGTTTGTATTTCTCTTTGTTTGATTCAATCAAACAACTGGAGTCCTAATGACCTTGACTGAGGGCTAGTCAAACTCACAGTCAACAGTTCAGAGCACATACAGATCCCAATAAAGTCACTTCAAAAACTCATTTAAATCAGAATCACAGGGTGCTGGAACTGTACTGTATCCAGACCAATGTTATCTGGTCAGAAAATTTAAGAGATTACCACAAATCTCCTGCAATTCATGACTTAACCTGCCCCTACCACAAGGTATAATACAGCATGAATTTCTGTCAATCATCTGTAAAGGAGATGCAGGAGACACTGCTCAGACGATGCAGCAGATCCCACCACACATCTGCAGTTCAGTCATTTTTACTGGTGTGTTGAACTCTCAGATTTTCTTTAGCTACTATTTTCAACCCATTTATTTTCTTTGGGTTACCCAGTGGCAGGATGGAGCTTCATTTTCACCCCCATGCCTTAAGAATTAGAACTGGTCTCTGATTTTTGTCCAGTTAAAGCACGAAAGAAAAGCTGCATAGGAAGTCTAAGCAGGCTATGGTTCAATTCAGGGCTGCTCTATGGAGGAAATGGGACAGGTGGGCACCATCAGTGAGTGGTTCAGCCTCCTGGAATCAATGACAAGTACTAACAGAAAAGAAACTAAAGGCGGGGTGCAAAAGGGATCCAAATATAACCACATTATCTCATGTGTCTCTGTGTTTCTGGTGGTGTGTCAGTGAGCAGTGATGTGTTGCATCAGATTGCCACATCCCAGGTACTGAATGTCATATCAAATAAGTGAAATACTGCCTAGCAAACACCAGATTTAATGTGATTCATCACCCTGAATAATCAGTATGTTGAAACCCTCTGTAATCTGTGCTTAGAAATATGCAGTGGTATTTTTTTCCCTCTAATCTATAGCTGTAGAATGGAAACCATAAGGTCAGATGTGAAATATGTTGGAGATAAACCAGCTGGCGAATAGTGGTGGAGGGGGGGGAAGGGGAAGGTTTTAAAAGAAATGAACTCACAGAGATTCTTCCCTCCTTAGGAATAAAATTTAAGTATCTTTCCAGGTGGAAGGATAAAATGTCATGTCAGCTGTATCAGTAAAGTGGAAGGAAGTGATAAGTCCCTCTTCTCCACAAACATCTCATGTGTGCCTCAGTTTACCCCAAATGGATGTAATATTTTACTGTACCATGAGGAGACAAGAAAAATAAATACGTTAGTGAATGTGAAGCACTTATATTCTGTGTCAAAGAATGCACAGAAAAATGAGCAGAAATTCAGGTGGAAGACTGGACATGTGTGTCTTAGAGACTTTCTTACTGAAATGCAGATTATAAAACAAACAAACAAACAAACAAAAACCGCCATAAACTGACACTGAGTTGATGTGTTTTCTGTCAAGCTTGAGAAGTCAATCAGAAATCAGTCAATCTTTATCTTTTCAAACCAGGGCCAAACTTGTGAGGTTTGGGTGTTTCAAGAGCAGCTTCAGTTCGAGTCAAGATGTCTCCTCTTCCTGAGGCTGTAGAACTGCGAAATTCTGTTTTAAGGACAAACCATTCTTTTGCCAAGGAGAAAATCAATTGGGTATTAAAGAGCCTACACTGCTCACTGTTCACCAAGAAACCTCTTCAACAGTGTAAGAATTACAAATGGATGTTACTAAGTATTTATTTGCATTACAATGTCGCTTGAATCTAATACTAGGACGTGGTTTTGGGACTACAAAGGATGCAGAGATGCCTTTATTTCTTGACTCTTTTTTTTCAATGAGCTGGTAGAACGTGCTTTTACAATGGTTCCACAGCATGTACTGACACCTATTATCATTACTACATTTTCACTCTTAGCCTGGATTAATAATTCATTAATGAATGGAATTAATTTCTTAATGATTTGCTATACTTAAATCCTGCACATTTTAAAATTAGGAAAAAAGGCCAAGCTTAATGAAAGGTTTGGAATCAGTTGGTGTGAAGCTAAATTAAATTGTGTGCTACAGAGCCCTGCAACCATGATTTCAAGTCAGAATGAAAGGGAAGGAAATCAGAAACCATTTCCTGATTCTTGCAGCATATCAAATCATGAATGACCAAGATTTGCTAGTATATTTTAATTAAGACTAATTTCAAATAACACAAGTCCTGAAAGGGGTTCTCAGCTATCTTGTAGTGTTTACAATGCATGAGGAAAATACTGCACTCAGTTGTCCTTGCTGTCTCACGCAGCCCATGCTGAGGAGATGCCCAATATCACACCTGGCAGCCTTTCCCCATGGAAAGGACACTCTCAGTCACCTCAGCATGGACTGCAGAAAAGGGCAGGTCCAGAAGAGCAAATTGCCCTTCAACGCTGATCTCAAAGGGCCCTCTGATTGCTTTTTCACAGGTGTAGGGACAGGCCAGGGTTTTGGTACACATGAGGGCACAAGACAGCAGCAAGGACCCCTCTGCTCAGGGCTGAGTGTCTCAGATGTCTCTGCTGCGACAGAGACCTTTTGCTCCAGGTACGTGGGTGTGACCTCAGGTGAGGTTTGTGACTGGCAGCCACCCTGCAGTCCCTGGGGACACAAGTGCTGTGTGAAGGTGACAAGGCTCTCCCTGCAGTGGCAGCAGTGCAGAGAGTCACAAAAAACACAGGTTTTGGTCTGCTCTCACTGAGTCTACTTGTGAGCTGCAAAATAACAACTTGAGTCCATCTAGAAACCACAGTTGGATTGCAAACCATGTCATTAAACAAACAACAGCAGCACCATCAAATCTGTTCTCCAAAAACTCTTTCCTTGTGTGGGTTAGTGCACAAGGGAAACACAGCAAACATATTAATGGTTTTGGGCAACGTGGTGCTCTTACAGTAATTGCTTTTACTGTTATCGTGGAGACTTTGAAATTACTGCAGCAGATGTATTTTGTGGTGCACCCTGGTAGTGCCTCCATTTATTATTTATCTCTATTTGGCTCTCTTTCACATTTTTTATGTGTTTTAATGTCTCTTTTATCTTGGTGTCAGAGGGCCTGTTCCTGATTTTGGAAGGCACCAGATTGCTAATTTGACCTCAGGCCAGGTTCTCCCTTGGTATTAGCATTATAAATAAAAGTAGAATCAAAAAATCATAAAATAATTTAGTTTGGATGGGATCTCTGTTGGTTTTCTGGTCCAATCTTCTGCTCAAAATAAGTCCAAATTTGAAGGTAGATTCTGCTGTCGTGGTAGATCAGGCTGCTTAGGGCTTTTCTCTGACAATTTTTTTTAGGATATTTAATTGTGGACATTTCACATCCTCTCTGGGTTACTGTTCCAGTGGTTAATCAAACTTCTTCACAAAGAAAATATTAGATAAATAATCCTAGTATTTAATCATTGTTGCCCTTGTAACAAAATATGAGAGTAGCATGGTGTTCCTCAGCTGTGCCCTCCTGAGAAAGGTCAGCTGCATATTTTCCATAACCTCCTATTAGGGAATTAAAGGCAGAAATAAGAAACCCCCTCAACCTTCTCTTCCTAAGCCTGAGCAAGCGTGGTTCATATCCCCTCTCCTAACACAACCTGTGCCTTGTTATTGTAATGGCCTTGTTCTGGGCTCACCCAAACATCTCAACTCCTCTTTTGTACCTGTAGCCTTAAACTAGGGATATGTTTGATAAGCATCACTGTGGCAGCCCTGAACTCCCAATGTTTCCCATCAAAGTAGGTTCTGAGCAGAGTCCAGAGTGAAGTTGGAACTCAGAACTGTAGGTACAAAATGAGAGGCTTTAGTAGCTGAGGAGGTGCAAAAGAATCTCTGTTAGAAACCAGCATGGTTTCTCTCTTTTTTCCTTCCTAAAACCAAAGGTCTCAGCACTGTGTGGACTCCAGAATGCAGTTTAGGTTGTGGAAATTGGAGCTATTCTGCATTTGAGCAGAGAAGGAAAAGATCAGGTAAGTACCAGCTCACAGTGATTATTTGTCTCCTTCTCCAACGTTGACTGTTCAGAATTGTTTTAACTTTTGTAAACCTGCTGCCAGTTTGACACATTCTAATGCTTTTCTTGTCCCCATAATCAGCACAGGCACATACAAGCAGAGCTGTCCCCAAAAGCCAGAGTCACCTTCATGAAACAGCCACATTTAAAATGCGGCATGCAGAGCACAGTTACACAAACACATCTGTGTGGGACCCCGGGAGGGACAGGGCATCCAGAGGAGCTGAGAGCCACAAGGAGCTTTAGTCCCCATCCTCCTCTAGAGCACAGAGATTCCAAACACGTCCTCAGCAGCCCACGGAGCATCCTGGGCTAGGCAGTCCCAAGGAAAACTAAAACACCAATCTTCAACAGATAAATATAAATGGCTGAATGATGAAAGGCTCAATAGCAAGACCAGAAGATCCATTAGCATTGGGATACATTAGGCAGGTTCCTGGAGTTCTTTTGGTTTAGTTTTGCCTGGAAGGAGTTTGGTTTGCATGCTCCAACACCCCTCCAGAGTGAACTAGAATACACCAAGTGGGGAAGATGGGCCTGCTCATCAAAAATGCTCTTCTGATCTGAGCTGCAGTGCTCATGTAGAAGCACTAAAGTCTATTTCCATTCATCTGCAGTCCAAGGACATCAAAGTAGGTGTATCTTCCTGTTCTGTTAGGAATGGACATATTTATTTGACAGCAAATAGCATGGAAAGGAAGAAAGTGTGCTTTAGGGCCTCATCAAATTTTTCTAATTGGATTTTTGTGTATAATTTAAATCATGTTTTGCACTAAGCAAGTTGATGCAAAAGATGTGCAAATCTATTCCTTCCATTGTACAAATCCCTTTGTCTTTGGGATCAAGTGCAAAGTGTGCCTTACCAATTTCACTTGCAATTGGGGTCGACATCTGGGGTCTGTATAATGGCATAGTACATATTAAACATCACTACACTTCACAAAGTGGTTTTTCCAAGCATAAAATGTTATTATTCTATGATTCCATGATTTGTCTAAATTGCCCACTATTCATTAAGATGATGATCTCTAAATATTGCTAGGAGGTTGAATCGTGCTCCTCTTGTTGGAATTTATTGAGTATGACTCTAGTTTCCTCTGTGTGAAACACTGTAATAAAACCATAAAGCAATGCATCAGAGCTGTGATATAAAGGACACACTTTTTATGATCAGATACTGTACCTGTTATATGGAATATCAGTTCAGAATAGATGTGACAGACTCCAGAGACAGTGAATCACTGAGCTCTGCACTTCTCCCAGTCTCTCTGCTGGATGATCAGATACACCTGTATACACTTGTAAATATCTCTGACATCAACTCACTTCTCCTCAGGGACAGGGAGAAAAAAAGACTGAGGACAAATGTCAGGGAGCTTCAGTTATCACGAAGGAAGTACCAAGCCAGGGAAAAATTTGCTCTTATTTCCTTTCCAGAAATGGAGGAACGCATTCTCCACCAACAATTTGTGATTCTCTCAAATGTTTTTATTCAACTAGACACAAAATAACCTCCCTGAATAACCTTCATTCAGTCGTCATGAGTTCACTGTTTGGTTGTTTCAGCTGCTTTGTGTAGCTCATCGGTCAGGCACTGCCTTTGTGCACCCTCAACTCCAAAAATTTTTCCTCTGCAAATTTCACCACCAGCAGTGCATATGTTGAGTTTCAGGATGTGTTGTTGGGATGTTCACAACACAAAGAGTGACACCACAACAGTTTAGAAGGCTTCTCTTCATTATGGTGGCACGCTGTCTTTTATACAGTTTTTACAAACCTTGAGGGTAACTTTTAATTGGTTAATAGCTTCCTTGTTAATTATTCTATTGCTTAGTAAAAGACATTTTACTTGTCTATTAAATCTATTTTTTCTGGATTGTTTAGATATTTTCTTTACTGATTCCTATGGGACAAATCCCTTGTTATTACAGGTGCACTTATTTTTCACCCTCAGAATAGATTGCTGTGTTAAAGGAATTTCTCATTCTCAAAACAGCTTCATATGGGAACCTACAGATTACTTTAGCTGCTCTTTGAAGAAATGACAGGCTGGCTTTGTACCCTATTCCTACAAGGATGCCTCCAGTTGATCTGAGGGGATTATTGAATACACTGTAAATCCTGTCCACAGAGGTCAGGCCTACCTGGAAACGAACAGAAGCCCCTGGGCTTTGGCTGTGAGGGTCCCTGGTAGCTGACATGGGGTTTGTGACAGTCCCTGTGTACCTGGCAGCTCTGGGGAACGCAGCAGCTGACCTGCCTGCTTCCCCCATGGCATTGCCACCTGTCCCACACCACCTGGCAGGGTAACCCCAAGTGGTGGCCTTAATACCAATACGCCACTGATGCTGTTTCATTGAGTGGATGCTGTGTTTGAGAGCCAGGCAGAATTAAGTCTAGAATTCATATAAGAAAGAGAATGATTGTGTTTCACAAAGCTAAAAAAGCAATAATGCAAAGATGTCAAACTAGGAACAAGGTCCAAGTAAAAACCTGCCTTTGAGCAGAGATTCTTTGGGCTTACCTGTTGGCCAGCTTCCTCTGCTTTAATAGTTTTCTTTTGCTGTTGTGGAAGCTACTGAATATATTGCACTGGTTTCTGTAGCTCTCACAGGAATGACAAGTGCTTTTGCTCCTTGGGGATGATATTCATCCTTCTGTCTGTCTCTTAATGTACTCATACAGCTCCGTTCATACTGTAGCTTGCAATCTTCAGTGTAGTTCCCCTTACAACATCCCTGGGAGGTAAGCAAGTACTGGAAGGTGAGGAATCACTTCCCGCTTTTTATAGGCCAAGTGAGACAGGAAGGAAATACAGGAAAGCTGAGGTTTTACAGCACATAAGCATCTATTGCTCATTTAGGAGAAAAATGAAACCTCTGCAGAATCTTCTATGATCCATGCAGTGTGGGAGGCAGAGAAGGTGAACCCCAACACTCCAGCTTCCAGAGTGGGCTTCTCCTGGGAACCCCACAACACTTCCTCTGCAGACAGAGGGGAGTCCAGCCCTAAGGGGTATTGATACCAGTGGTTTTCCATTTTAGCTTGGCATGTCATCTACAACAAACCTGTAACACAAGAAATTCCTCCTACAGGGTTCAGTTACATATCACTTTCTTTTCCAAATAAATCCATATGGATTTTTTAGACAGGATTGACTTCTCTAGCTAAAACATGATCATGAAGAAAATAACTACAATGAAGAAAGAAGTCTAGGAAAAATGTGCAAAAGCCATACAGAGGTATTCAACAGCATTCAGTGCTCAGGGCAACCTAACTAGGTTCATTCTGTTTTGCAAAAAGATATGTGTAATGTTTGGACAATCCATAGCTGTCTGACTTAGAAGTATTTTCTTAGATTATTTATTCACCTATCTCTTTAGATAAAAATATATGCTTGGCTAAAAAAAAAAGAAAATATAAGGGTCAGTAAAAAATATGCTACATGCCTACTTCAGCAGCAGAACATGTGAGGCTTTAGAAAATAAAGCTTCCTGTGAAAGAATCAAACATTTTTCTCTCAAGTAGGGAAGTAATTTTGATAGACTGAAACATTCCATTTATCAGCACAAAGCTCTTTGTTTCAGTTCAAATTGTGTTCTGCAGCACTAATGATGACATCATGCAAAGAGAAAGTAGGAAGATAATAAAATAGATGAAGTGCAGGAATCCTGCATTCCAGCTTCGCAGATTTTTTGTGTTGGTTTAGGTTTGGTTTTGAACAAGGCATAAACAAATATTGGAGTGAAAACATTTCCCACTCCACAGTAAAACCTTGATTTACAACAGCCTTGACTTACAACGTTAGGAAAGAAGGGGTTTATCCTTCTTTGACAATTGTCTTATCATTTAAGTTTGCCTCTGAGGATGTAATTTTTAAATAAATTTAAGTGAACCCAGAGCAGGATTATATATTACATAAAATTCTTCCCAGGGTAGAGTTTCAAGTTTATAGCTTTCTCAAAGAGCAGTTTTAAACTTCTCTCTTCTCTAGAATTGCTTCTGGATGTGTGGACTCCAGTCACACAGGTTGTCATTTCTATCCACCTCTCTAAATGACTGACTGTCAGCTTATGATTGTGTGGGTTCTCTACATCCTGTCCCTGGCCCAAAAGGTACCTTGGAAATAACCAGCAGGTAAGAAAGAAAGTCCTCTGTTCTCCAACCCATTGGGATGACTTGGCAGCTTGGTGGAGGTATTGCCAGTGCTTTTAATTGCATCCCAGCTCATCCAGGTAGGAGAGACCAGTCAATGGCAGCTCAACAAAACCTTGCAGAGCTGCAGGCACTGCACAATTCCCCCAGGACAGTTCTGGGTTTGTGGGTAGGTGGTGCCATTGCTGTGCACATCTCATCTTTGTGTTCTGTTGTACCAGGGTGGTACTAACGTTTGAAGGGAGCAGTCAAAATCTATTTCCAATTCAAAGTTAAGACCCAGCCTGGATAAATGCTACTGCTCAGAAAGTTTGTGAACTCCTGAATTTTTAACCCAGTTAAGGTGGTTCCATTTGTCTACCTTCCTTCAACAGCTGGTGATTCCACTATTCCTTGTATTATAAGGAAACAGCATGGAGCAATTGTTTTCCCAGAGGCTTTGTACTCTAAACAGGTAACAAGGAATAAAGAAATTATTTTCCATGGATTCCTAAGGGAACACTGATCTTTGTATTAAGTGACTTTACCAAATGAATAAAGGGGCAGGGGAAGGGCAAGAGGAAGTTACTTTTGTAAGACAAATGAACATATCTAACTTTGTACCTTAATTCCCACATCAATTATTCTTGAACACTTAAGCAATTACTTTGCTGTAGCACAGAACACCCAAACAGTGCATATTAATTGTGTATTAGATCATAACCAAAGAAAATGAACTTTAGGTGCTTGCTGTGCACTTGGGTCGCTGCCTGTAGTTAAGGCTGCCTGATAAATTCCAATAAAAGATCTTTTTTTTCAGCTTTCAGCGGAAACAAGTTCAGGATGCAATTTCTCTCACCAGAAGTGCCCTTAGGCTGATTTTTCTTTTCTTTTCTTTTTTTTTTTGAAAGCTTTAGCTAAAAATAGTTGTTACATTTCTGTGAACAAAGGGGAAGGGAAAACATACTTTCATTTTGCTCCAAGTAAAAAATAAAAATTACATCTGGCAAACTGCTATACCACAACAAGTGGGAATAGAGACTTGAAAATTAGGCTGGTTCCTGCACTGTCAAAAGCATATCTTTTATTTACCTGGTGACTATTGATTTTTTTAATTCAGTCAATATGTGCTCATAAAAGACTCGTTAGAATTTGGAAGCTGAAATATTTGAAGAGTCCATCTGCCCTGAGCTTAGCCCACTCTTTAATCTGTCAGATAAATGCACAAGCAGTTCCACAGAGTAACTGAGTGCTGTTCTCTTGGCTGTGATGGTTGAGTAGAATTTCCCTGCAAATTGTTTCAGCTCACAGCTGGATACTACTGAGGGAGAAAGCTTAGAAATTCTGAGAAGAGAGATCTGTATTCTTTACTACTGATGATGCCTGTGCTATACGGAAGAAGAAGGAAACTTCAAGCACAAATGGGGAAGTGGGAAGTTGTGCAGGAAATTTATGAGAAAGAAAAAAATGAGGAAAAAGAAAAGCTGATATGTGGCTAGGGCAGAAGTTCACTCCTGTGTAAAACTGATATGGCTTTTCCTGAGGTGTTCATGTGTTATGCACAAAAGGACAGAGGAGGATCCCAAAGGCTTGTTCTATCCAAATATTTGATTGCAATGTTAACACTTGTTCAGTAAATTACTTGGCTTCATCCTTCTTCAACACAAAAATAAATAATCAATCTTCAAACAAAAGTTCAGATGCTGACAATGTCTAAGAAAATCTTCTTACATGTTTTGTTCTGAGTACTGAATAGAGAGAAACAGATTTTCAGGAGCAACTATTTACAGAACTTTCTGGGGTGTTACTTCCAGCAGAAATGCAAATTCTGCATTTTAACTTTCCTCTTAGCCAACTCATTGATTGTTCTTGCTGGACCAGTTGAATGGATGGCTCTTCTGAGATGCTCAGTAGTTCCACGGTAAGAGTTTTTCAGTTACACAAGAGGCATTAACCAATTTAAAACAGCTGTCTTAAATAACAATAATTCATAAAATCTCGGTGCCTGTGGTGCGGGATCAGCTGCATCCCAAAGTGGTAAGAATCAGAAGATAGAATTGCAAATTGTGATTCAGTGGAGATAATAAACTACAAAAGAAAATCCAGAGTTACCTGAACCTCTTCAGTAGTTTTGTTATTAGTCCACGGGGATGTTACTGGTGCTGGTGGACTTTTCTGTCCCCAGAACTTGGCCACTTCCCTTTCCTTTTGCTTTGTTTAGAATACCAGACTTCCTTCTAAAAAGATGATGTACAACTGTATTTTCTCGTTCTCAAGCCACCATAATATCTGTCCCTAAAAACAATGCTCACTGAAAGAACTCTGTTTTGTCTTGCAGGAGGATGATATTTCTTTCCTATTATTTGACCTGCTCTGCAGATGTGGAGTAAAATTCGTTATGGATGTTGACATTTTCCCTTCCAGTTCCACATTCAAAAATAAACATTTCATTACACAGTCAGTATGAAATACATTGTAAAAGGCGATTTTGCATGACCAGATGCAGCTCGTTCATGTTGGAGGGTAAAGCAGGCTGATGATGGAAATGTGTGTCTGTTGTTTTGAGGTAACACCATATTGGAGCTGAACAGACTGCCATCTGATTAATAGGCCCTCCCACCCAGAGCTGCTAAGATAAAATAGATGGCAGATTTTTGTTATTTTGGGCACACACTTCTCCACATGACACGGGTATGTCAGCCAGCATGGTGTGTGCTCACACACACTGTTTACATTACTTGATCCACGCTACCTGTCCAGGTTTCCAAAACTAATTGTTTTTCCTTTACTGATGGCAACAACGTGGATGGCCCTAGAGGAAGCATTTTATTAACTAGATTTCAGTCCCTTCTTGTTATTTTCCATGTGTTTAAAACAGCAGCTTATGCTATGTACTGTCAGAGAAGGGCACATCCCAGTTTGTCCCATCCTCATATTCAAAACTCCATGATCACGTTCTATAGAGCACAACACCTAGTGGAATAACAAGATTATTTTCTCTTGTAGCTTTGCCCAGAGTTTTAAGATTCATGTCTCTACTTCCAAACACCCATTTTAACCCTTTACTGCAGACATACATACACAACTCTGAAATCTCCACAAAATTGTCTGGCAAAATCCAGCTAGGCATTTCCCTGGATTACATGGCTGTGTTGTAGCCAGCTGCTCCAGGCTAGGTGTACATCCAAAGGGCACTGCTTTAAATTTCAAAACCTTCATACAGCTTTCCCTGAAACTGCTTTGTGCAGCCAACAGCTACAGACCCAGGAAATGCTGTCAGCTGCTACTCACTATAAATCCTCCTCTCAGCATCCTTTCTGCTTTTTGCTACATGTAGACAACATTACACTCATCCATCCTAACTTAAAGAAACCTATCTGAAAAACTAGCTCCAGTATACCCCCATCTCTTATGCTGCTGTCAGTTAATATGCATCAAGAAGGACAGAAAGCACCAGTGATGCTGAGCAGGAACAACAATGGATCAATCCTTTGATTGATCACTAGTTATTCTCCTATAAAGATAGATCAGAATCCTGATGGTCACCTTTCCACCTTGGCCTTTGCAGGTTAGACATTAGAGACTGGTCACTTGCTGTGATTCCCAGGAAACCAAGCATCAGCAGGACTGTGTGCCACATAACACTCTCTTCTTACATTAACAGGAAAATTAAAATATATGATGGTTAAATGGATGCTAGGTCTTTGATTTGTGTGGATGAGGCTTGGGTTTGTCTTCCTTTCAGGTCACCACAAGAAATGCAAATCATTTTCTATTATAACAGCTTGTCATATCAATAATTTTTAAGAAAATGGCTCATTGCTCTAATTTCTGAAGCAGAATTCAAAGTGCATCATCTACTGCTGCCTCCTCTGTCCTCCCCCATGATGTGCACTGTAATTTTGGGAGGATAACAGGGCTGTGGGAGCCAGTCTCTTGAGTGTTTAATGTCTGTGGTTTATGTTTTATTCTCTTGACTTCAACCCAAGAATAACTGGAAAGGATATGTGCAGTTACTTGGATGTTCAGCAACAAGGAAATTGTACCTCAAGCATTCCTTGGTGTTTGTTGATCTGGTCACTGCTGCTGAGCAGCTGTGAAGTACCCTTGATTTTCACCCACTGGTGAAATTTGGTTTTCCTCTGATTGCTCAGATTATCCATTTTTGAGAACAAGAAATTTCTGCTTTTTGAAGGCATATTTGTCATTTCATGGCTGGAGCACCATGGGAACTGAGATGAGCTATCAGCAATGACAACACCTTTCCTTTTCCTTAGCTCCGGTTCCAGCCATATTATGCCATGCCTTGCTCTGAGGAGGGAATCCAGGAGTGTGATGGATCACTCTGTCTCTGAGGTGAGCAAGCCTCTGTGGTGCATCACCCCCAAAGAGGGGGAAAAGATGCCAAATATTATCAATCCCAGGCCTGGGATCCTTCTTCTTGAGGACAAAAAGCTGTTG
>VYZR01060769.1:27774-43762 GCA_013400675.1 Oxylabes madagascariensis
TTCCTTTTCCTTAGCTCCGGTTCCAGCCATATTATGCCATGCCTTGCTCTGAGGAGGGAATCCAGGAGTGTGATGGATCACTCTGTCTCTGAGGTGAGCAAGCCTCTGTGGTGCATCACCCCCAAAGAGGGGGAAAAGATGCCAAATATTATCAATCCCAGGCCTGGGATCCTTCTTCTTGAGGACAAAAAGCTGTTGCACACATGGATGATAGATTTTTCCAGAGCTGCCTTTCAGTTGCTGTCATTCAAGGAGATGAGGGTGGTCTAATACATATGTGACCTCTGGTGCAGGGAATGAATTCTGTATTTGCAACTTTCACGGCTCATCCTAACTCTCCAGCTAAGATCTTAGCTCAAAAGTAAGGTCTGGTTTCAAAGTCCCATCTACTGATTCATCCACATGCCTAACTAATGCTCTGGCTCATCTCAGGCATGTTTAGTCTTTTGTGCCTAGTTTTCATCTTTCACAGTTGTTAAATGTGTTAAAAACTTCTTGATGTGAAACCCACATCACTCCTTGGCTTGCATTTCCAGACCACAGAGTCTGCAACCGGAGCCTGCAGCCTGAGGTTGTTGCTTGCTGTAACTCAGGATTTACGTAAAGGAGTAGAGCCTTCAAATGCCAGGAGTGTGATGTTATTCCTGCCACATTCCTGTTCAGTCTCCAGCTGCACTACTAAGAAAAGCAGAAGACACTCTGGCAATGTCTTTACCCTGATAAGCCAAGCAAGCCTTAGCTCATCTGACAGGGAATTACCGCCNAAAAAGTTATTCATAGGAATATTCTCCTTACTGCCCATTTCTTCACCCAGTGGCAGTCCAGGTTTCACTTTGTCGTGGCTCCTTGTTCTTGTTGGTGGTGGAGAAGACTTCCCATAGGATAACTGAGATATCAGAAGTATGGATTACCTTGCATCTTTTGTCTGGCTATTCTGGTGCCCAGTCACAGAGAACATTCATTTTTCTGAGCTTTCTACTTGGTGTTCCTCTGTCCCCTTATCACTCCTTAATGCCACCCTCTTTCTAATGAGTCAGTTATATTTTGGCATCTTTTGCTATGCAAAAACATGCAAACAAGCTTATACTGAGCAGATTAGTTATGGCTGACATCCAAAAGAGATTTCAAGTCATGGCATAACACTGTAAGCCCTGCACAAACATGAGATTTGAGCATTTTGAATTGCACAAAACAAGATCTGGTCAGATAAACAGAGACAGAAAAAGTGAAAGACAGGCAGAGACCTAGGTGGCAATGTTTCCTTCTACAGAGGGAATTTTAAATGAGAGCATTTGACTAATGTTTCCAGAGATGAGAGTGGTTGAATGCCAAAACACAGTTTTCATAACCTTTAAACCTGAACTATGTAATTGTTGCATGAATCAAAAGAAAAAAAACAGTGACAGGTATGAACAAAGAAAATCTGTCAATCATGTGGAAAGGGGAAAGATTTATGCTGCAAGTAAGACAGCAAAAAGAGTTGGGGAAGTTAGAATGAAGAAAAAAAATAGTAATATTGAAATTAAACTATTTCCCCAGGTTGAAAAGAAATTTCAGTTATAATTAAAGAGCCTACACACACGTGACCTGCTGTCATCTAGAAACAATTATAATCCTGCAGTGGCTGAGAAAACAGATGCAGTCCCTCTGAATAGCTAAATTAAACCGAGTTCTTTCTCTCCCTTTGATAAGGCATCCCAAAGTGAGCCAGAGTACACAGCTATTACGCACTAATTAGCGAGACAAGGCAGAGTCTCCCTTTACCAAGCGGCCGCTCAGCTGCAGCCCAGCTGCCCCCTTCCACCTTCACAGGTCTTCAGCAGAGTCGTGCAATAGTGCAACAGCGGCCACGGTGGTCTAAAGGGTCAAATTTCATAGGGAGAAATAGTGTCTTTATATATCTTTATATAGCTGAAAAATTGAGCCAACTTCAGGCTCTTTAATCTTTCCCAAAGGCTTGCCTAACATCTTGTCCTTTCTCCCAGCTATGCCCGTTACTTTAATAAAAGATTTGGTCTCTCCCCACAGCCTTAACATCAGAGACAGGACAGTCTGAGACCATTCACTCTTTGCTTAATCCATGGGCCAAAAGCAATTATTCTACAATTTAAGGAACTGATATGACAGGAGGAAAGGAGCCAAACTGCCACTCCACATGCACTGCATTTCAAATGTAAATGTCTTGCTGAGCTCTGGCAATATTAAAATAGCCTCTTGGCTGTCAGAGGCTGCCCATAGGACTATCATTCTCCAGCACAGAGTGAAAGTGAAACGAGATAACCCTGTGATGGAAACTGGGGCCTAAAGTCATTTCTCTTACACCATAAAGCTGCTGAAAAGATTAGTAATTGGAAACTGCTCTTAGAAGGTTCTTAATAGGATTCACCTCTCTAACCAGCGTGGTAGCTGGTAGGGTTACCTCCGAGGTCATTAATTAGTCACTACTTTAAATGAGCCTCTTTCTGTGTAACTTCATCCTTCTAAACTTTGTAACTTCAGTGGAGTCTCCATTTCAGGCATATGGTTTTCCCTCAATGAGGCTGTTAGCGTGGTAATTCCCCCCTTGCCAACAGCGATCAAGAAGTAATAAAACAATTTGGAATCTTTATTCATGCATTAGATTTTCCTATCCAATAGATATACTTACATCTTAAACGTAGATTATTAAAAAGCTGATGATTTCAGCACTACATCAAATTTAGTGAAGAACACAGTACGTTTACTTCTAAGGCTCATGTCTGCTTTTCTTTTTTTCCAGAGGCTTAGAAAGACAGAGTCTCTTAATGAACCTTTGTTAATATGCACATTTATATGATCTGATTGGCCCCTGAAGCAGCTTAGGAAAACCTGTGAAAAGGCAGCTGACAGAGTTACCAAAAACCCCTGCTAATTGGAATTATTAATTGTTTATAGATGCATTTACCACAAAGAGAAGAAATAAAAGGCAGTGACAGAAAACCCCTCAATTTTTCAGGCAAGACAGTCTAGCAAGCTGGGAGTAAGAACATGTTAAATGGCATATGCTCAAATTCTAATTATGTGTCCTCTTTTTTTTTAATATCAATCCTACAGGTAAGATCAAAGTCTGTAACTTTGAGATCTGTGCTCTCTGCCCCAGGAGCCCTTTCTGCCACAGGCAGCGGAGTACCTGCAGAGGGTGCAGCCCAGTTAGACACCACAGGCACATGGCTGATCCCAGGGGTGTTGTTAGCTTTTGCTAGACCTGCCTTTAAGTGCCTTGCTGACTTGGCTGAGGGTCCTTGGAAAGGAGCTGGCACAGACTCAGAGCCAGCAGTGCAGCTGGGAACTGCACCCTGGGCTGCAAGCCTCCTTCATTCAATTGCCCTTCTTTCCCTCCACTGTCAGCCCTCACTACTCCAAGCACAGGATGATGAATTTCTAAATTAAAAAAGAAAAGCTGATGAAGAAACATACAGAAAAAAATGTAAAAAGCTTGGGTATTCATGCGTGGAGGAGGGGACTTTCGCTCCAGCTGGGCTTGGTCCAAAGGATAGACAGGGAGATGTTCTGAGCTGCCGCACTGGGATGAGATTCAGGACTGAGAGGAAGCCTCTGCCTCCTGGAAGGGCTGCCTGAGGGAAGGATTGAGTGTTTTGCATTGCTTTTGAACTGGGGAACCCAAACTTGAGCTTGCTAAGGGCAATTTGCCAAGAGCCCGAGGGCTGCCCCTAATCTGTATAGGCATTTGCATAAGTGGTTTTTGCTGTGATTTCTAGGGGTTGGGGTTTGTTTCCAGCTCTTGGAAATGTTCTTGGTGTGTTGGCATGGTTTTATGTGGCAAACACTCTCAGTACAACTCATACGTCTGACTCTGAGAGGAAAAAACAGTGCACAAGCACCAACACTTCTCACCCACTGTCTTGTGGCAGTCTGCTCTCCTTCAGTTCTCCTCAGGGAGAAAAGCTTTTGTGTTACCAAAAGGGGGATCTTCTAGGTCTCTAGCACTCATTCTCATGGGGGATTTCTACTTACCACATGCTAGAAATGCAATGCAGCAGAGAAGAACCAGTCTAAAAGACTCCTGAGTGTGTGGAAGAGAATTTCCTTACACAGCTGGTGAGGAGTAGGCTAGGGAAGGTGCCCCATAGAAGGGATTGTGGTTGATGTGATGGTTGAAAGCCACCTCTGGCTTCCAAAGATCATGAAATGATAATTTTTTGTTCTTGGAAGTAAGGACGGAGGTCAGCAGAAACAGTCTGTCTGAGATGAGACCTTTGGCTTCAACTCAGGAAAAAAATTGAGGGTTTAAGACCTTTGGAGGAAGGGGAAAGCAACATAAGCACAAGGATGTTGTGAAGCTGTGCAGGAAGTTAGAAAGGTTAAATCCCTTAAATCCAACTTGAACTTAATCTGGTTACTGTCATAAAAGACAATAAAAATGTTTCTACAAATACATCCACAGCAAAAGAACGACTAACGAGAATCTCCATCCTTTACAGATGTGGGGGGAAACATAGTAAAAACATAAAAAAATGAGGAAGAGGCTGAGGTATGTTCCCCAGTGCTCAGTACTGGGGCCAGTCCTCATCAACAATTTCATCAATGATCTTGATGAAGGAATCAAATACATCCTCAGTCAGCTGGAAGGTGATGCAGCACAGCCTGGAATGGTACACCCTGGTCTCCAAATTTAGGGCAAAACTTGTGGGACCTAGGAGATATTCAGATATTGTGGCAGGGAAGAGGTCACAGCCTGACAGAGTTCAAGAGGCGTTTGGAAAATACTCTAGGGCACATGGTGTGAATCTGGGGGATGGTGCTGTGCAGGGCCAGGGGTTCGACTCGATGATCATTAAAGGGCCCTTCCAACTCAGCTTATTCTGTGTTTTTGTGATTTCAGATGATTTGGCTGTTTCTATGCCTGTATATTTTTAGTGCTTCTGTGCCTTAAAGGAAGAAGAATACTTCTTAGTACTTCCATGCTCCTTAGAAATGTCCCAGCATATAAATCAGCTGTTCTGGCTGGTTGCTGGAGATAGGATTTGTCTATTTCCCTTTATTTGTTTTATCTTCCAGACAAGGTGATTAGAAACTGCTTGTTGATTGAATGTTTAGCTGAACAGCTTTCTCCTCTCTATGTAATACAGGGAGCAGTTCAGGAAAATTGCCTCATGAACTTTAAATACTGGGCAAAATACGATGTTATGTCTGCTGGATTCATTTGAGTGCGATAAGCACACTGTAGGAAGTCCCATATCACTGAGATCTACTCAGGCTGTGCTGAAGTCAAAATAAGCCTTCATTTCTGGTTGCTTGCAGCAGCTGGGCATTTGCAGACCCTGCAAGGTAATGGCAGTGTGACTGAGTGGGGAGGAAATAGGGCTGAGGAGAGTCATTACACTTTGTTCTCAGCTCTGCCGTGGATTTCTTCTATGTATTTGAAAAGTCTCCTGTAATCCTTGAAAATTGGCACCTCCATAACATGCCTGGCAATAAACCACCCATCCTCCCTCAGGTTCCTACATCTTCTGGTAAGAGGTGTAAAGGACTTTCTGCTGGCAAGGACCCTTTTCTGCAAAGGATGAGTGAGGCAAAAGGACATTTCTGAGCAGGGTGGTAGGTGCTGGAGAGCTGGGAAAGATGGGAATGAGGGGAAATGTGACCTGGCAAACTTCAGTGACAAACCACATCCTTGCCTCTCAAGCAGTAGTGGAAATTCTCCCTCCCTTTAAATGACAGCCCAAAGCCACTGTGGTTTTACTTGTGTGTGGCCAGAGGAAGAGGTTTGAACAAGGCAAGGCTTCAGTGCATAAACCATAAAAGCTCAGTAGCCACCCAAATGAAAAGTGGAAATGAGCAAATGAAAGAAAATCCACCACTGTGTATATTTCAATGTCATGTTTAAGGCCCTTTCACACTTGAAGAAAAGCAGGAGGATGAGTAATGGTGAGTAAATACTTGAGGCTGGTAACATTAAGATCTTTCGTTTGTTTAGGAAATTAATTTCAAGGTCATCCTCCCTCCACTGCTTTTCCACAGTTGTATGTCCAGGTTGCAACTGCCCCAGCTCTGACACGCAGGAGCCCTGTGGATTTCCTGACTTTGCCTGAGGAGAAGCTGGACCTGCAGAGAGCAGGGAGTGTGGAGCTCAGCTGCCTGAGGGAGCTCCTGTGCCCCAGAGCAGCTCCAGGAGCATTGCCAGGAAGCAATGTTTAAAGTAAATCTTGTTTACTGCTACCCAGGTGCTCACGAGACCTCCAGCAGGAGATGACCTCTCTGCTGAGCAGACCTGCACCTTGTGGGTCAAGAGTCTGTGCCTTTCTGATGATGGTGTTGTGCCTGTGGAGGCTGGGAATGTTACACACTCAAATCATGACTGAATCCCAGGCTCAAAGCTCTGCTGAAACGACATCACCAAACAGTGCCAGCCATAACTGTGGGGTTTGTGCTGCAGGTGGGCATCCAGCTGGGAGCAGGTCTGAAAGTCCTGGTTTCATTTTGAGTTGGATAATCTTACAGATAGGTTCAATGCAGGCTTGGGTTCAGCTATTCTTATTTTAAACCATAACCTTTTCATCTTTCAAGTGGGATGCTTTGGTTGTTGTGGTTCTTGTGACTCAAAACGAGTAGGACAAAAACACTGCATTACACACAGCCCCAGGGGAAGGCACTGAGACCCTCCTCCTCATTCTGCAGACCCCCCGGAAACTCTTTTATCTGACAATGCTCCCTGGGTTTATTCAAGGCCAGAAATATAAGAAATTAAATCCCTCTCCTTGCATCAGTGATCCCATGGAAATGCCCAGCTTAAACTACTTTGGCTGCAGTTTCAGGAAGTCTGGGATGCAGACTCGGTCTAAAAAAGGATTCAACGTCTGGCATGAGAACATACAGATGAGGAAATGCATCTTTGACACATGTAGCTCCATTGTGTGTACATCCCTTCTAAAAGGCTATTTTATAACTGTCTTGGAACAAAAGTGCTGGGACAGCCCAGAGATGGTCACCAGAGGCTCCAGAGGTCACAAATCTCATGTCCTATACATTAGCACATGTAGGCAGTCTTTTTCTCTCCTCTCTACTGGCACAAAACTGGAGTGCATGAAGCAAGTCATTGCAAATAGACAAAAATGACACCATAGCTGATAAGTCTGAAAATCTGGAACTAGCATAATTATTTTGCCAGTGAACGTCTTTTTCTTTTTTTCTTTTTTTTTTTTTTTGCCATTGACTACAATTTTCTAAAGACCAGATTCTGATGAACCTGAGAGATCTCTGTGACGTTCCAGCATTCTGGGCTTTTTAACCTTTGGAAGTCTTCATCACATTGTTGTTGTCTTAGGTGCTCCCCTCTGAGGAGTTATTCCATCTGAAAGGCATCCCAGTCCCTCTCTCAGCCCAGACTCACAGATCTGTGGTGCAGGTGGAAGGGGGTTGTCTGGTGATTGTAAGGGAAGGTACAGTTACTTCAGGAGAATTCCATAAAACTATTCTCAGCAATAAGCCTTCCTGTGCAATCTAGACGTACATTCAGCTGTAAAACTACAAGCAGGGATCAACTGTCTACAGCTTCTCCAGCCCTAAGGAGGTTTAAGAACCCATCTTGGTTAACTCAAGACAGAGGCTGATAAGGCCAGGAACTCACTTTACTTACCCTGTTGTTTTCACATAGTGCAATGATGCCTATGACTCCTGAAAATTTGCCATTCCCTGTTGTTTAGTTCCTTAAAATAACTATTACCTCATGAGCTCACCTGCCAGGCCCCTTCCTTATCTGGTATAGGGTCTCTTTTGCTCTTCACCTCCCTCTCTCTGAGCTGGGAGCTGCCTGCCAGTCTTCCTCACTGATAAAAACATCCTTATCTTCACTGGCATACCTTGTTTTCCTAGACAAACTGGGGCCTACATCCCTATAGATAAATCCATCTCTTGTTTACTGCTTCCCGTATATTCCTTTCCTACAAGTGGTCTGGTCATCCTAGCTGGCTCTTCTGTGTCTACCTGGCTTTTGGCAGCGTGGAACAGGGTTTAGCCTTAACAACACACATACTATTGGGCTTTAAATCCCACCGAGGATAATACTCCATCTACAACCACAGTATGCCATTAAGCACACAATTACAGCTTGTTTTCTTTGCAAATTAGCAATGCAACACCACGATCTGTGTGTAAATCAGCAACAGATTTATTAGCCACCCACCTTGCCTTAGATTGCAATGACTCTGATCTCATTGTTGGAAGCCCAAAAGGATAAATCACAGATGTCTTGCAGGTTGTGACTTCAGTTTTTCACTGCATTTAGGAGGTGAAACAGATTTATGAATACTTCAGCAACGCAGATTAAAAGCTGGAATTCATTGGCAGTAAGTGCTGGTCTGTTGTATAAGGCTGTAATGATCATTGGTATTGATTAGGGAGCTGCACAGTATCTGTATTCTTTCCCCTATGTTTTAGCAAAAATGTACATTATATCTCTATAAATATACTGTGATATCTTTCTCATGGTATTAATAATACATTAGATTCTGAGAGTGAACATTTACTGCACTTTACTAGGTAAGTGGCTGCAGATTTTAAGTTTCTCAATTTGAGAGCAGGGATGATTGACTCCTGGAAGAAACAACATATGGTTTATTACGGTAAAGCATATCACCATTGGCTGTTATTGGGAGGAATTTTCAAACCCTTTAAATTGTATGCTAGAGGAGCTGCTTTGAATTGCTCACCCTGTTTAAAGAAAAACTGATGTCTGACTTATTATCTGGCATCTGCACATACAATGTCAATCAAAAAGTCCACCAGGGAGAAAAGCTTGTTCCTACCCTTGAACTGCTTTAGTATACTCATTATTTCCTCTAATGTAGTCAAAACATCCTACAGTCCCCACAACCTCAGATTCAAGTAAACACCCCTTCAGAAATAATAGTTTCCTCATCAAAATTTAAGTTGTTACCCAGTAAAGAATCCACCAAAGTTAATGAAAAGTGACAATGAGGGCCTTCATGATCAGACCTCAGTGTGAGGGACAGACTGCCTGGTGGGGTGGGAACATCAGTCCCTCCAAGTGCAATACTGGATGTTTCAGGGTCTCCTGCAAGAATGAGGCAGTGGAATGGCTCTGGATTTCCTCTGCTGAGTGATTCGAGTCCAGCACCGCTTCAGCAAACACAAGCAGAAGTGACTGGAATCCTGTCACACTGTCCCAACATGGCTTTTAAGGGATCTCTGCATTTACCTGTACCTTGTGCTTCCAACTCTGCCTGGGTCTTGCTGCCTTCTCAGTCCCAGTCTTAGAGTATAGACATTTATGGTGGCTGGTAGACTGGTAAAGAAAATTACCTTACGGCTGGGGATGTTTTCAAATACTTTTGACCAGAAAGAGATCCCTCACAAAGAAGTTGTATTTGCTTTGAAGTGCATTATTCAGCACCATAATTCTTTTCCTTCACCACCTCTGAACAAGAAAAGGATAGGAACTATGGTGCAGTGTGCTGAACACATCTGAAAAGTCTTTCCACACTCAGAGAGAAAAAGTTCACCATCACAATCCTAAATGATTAAATGGTATTCTTCCCAAGTGGATATGTGAGATTTTAACTACCCAAGAGATGGAAACCCTAAGCCCAGTAAAAGGGAAAGGAAGCAGAGTGAGAAGATTCATGACTGTTAATAGTGCTTGTGTGGGCAATCATTCAGCTTTCAGTGCTAGAGCTGAATCAACCTTTTGAAGCCATCTTTTGTTGCTAAATCAGTGTAACCTTTTCATGTCTTTGTCACTGTCAATGTGTTTGTGACATTTACATGGTGGCTATACCCCATATGCATTTTCTGTTTAATATTCTCTCCTCTTGTCACAGTGTCACTCAGCGTGTGGGAGGGTGGTGAGGTGAGCAGTCAAATGCTCACCCATGGTGTTGGGGTGATGAGAACAGTCTGGCAGTATTTTGTGTAGCATTGAAATTCTGGCTGATGCTCCCACTGACAGAGGGAAAAACAGCTCTGGGCTTGGACCCCAGTTCTGTAAATTCTTGTCACAGACACAGAGAACAGGGCCGGTAAAACTCACCCAGTGAATCCCTCTGCCTCAAGGCAGGGATTATTGCATCTCAGTCATTCCTGGTAGCTGTTTGTCTCATCTACCCTTAAAGACATCCAGTGCTGGAGACTACACAATCTTGTCAGACAATCTGTTGTGTGCCTCACAGTCCTTGCCACTGAAAACATTATATTATCTACTAGACATTTCACAGGGGATGGTTTCTTCCAGTTTTTATCTTTCATTCAGGACATGGGTCAGGGTTGAGAAGTTCATCCCAAAATGTTCATCCCAAAATATTCTGTGTGCTCTGCATGCTGTTCTGCTGCACCTTGGTGAAGCTGAACATACGCTGTTCATTCTGTGAACTCTCACCTACATCACAGGAAGAGTTACAGCACACTCTGTTAGCAGGGCCTCTGGTCTCTTCCAAACATTGCACAAAGGACTCTAGAAAAATTAGCAGGCGGGGATTTGTTCTACAGTGTTCCTTGCTAAGCATGGCAAACCAGGCTCCTCTGCTCTCCTCTATGTCTGGCACAAGATTCCTTTTCTTCAGGATGGCAGTTCTACCTCGCCACGAGGCTGCAGCTGCTCTGCTGTTTTCTTCCTGCTCTGCACAAACCTTTTCTGCCAAGGGTATGTTTTTGACCTCACATAGTTCTGCAGTTCTCCCATGTGGCAGGTCTGCTACCTGACAGGTGTGCTAACTGTGTTTTAAGGTTTTGGCTGGAGGAAAGCTGTGGTGTTGCATGGTGCCCCTAATTCTCTCCTGAACTAAGGCTCAGGTTCATGCATGAATAGAGGGGTAAGCAGTGCTAGGACATGTGTGCACAAGTGAGGATGACATGCAAAGAGCAGGTCCCTTGCTCAGTGTGCGAAATGCTGCAAGCCATGCACAAACATTAAATCGTATCTGCAGTTGTGGACAGTTTAGCCTCTTTATCCTCAGCATGGTGAGGAGAGCCAGTTTTTCTTGCTGTAAGACATTGTTCCACATTTGTAAGTCAGTGACTGTTTGACCCTTCGGCTGTCAGAAGACAGGAAAATAGCCTTGGAAGCTTGACAAGACATAAATACCTTCCTCTTTGTCCAGAATTACTAGGATTATACGCAGGGTTGCGCAGGAAAGATTATCACATGAATGAGTCTGAATTTTGCTGGCTCCATGTGCAATTCTGTCATTTCTCTTCCTGGAACAGTACTGAAATTCTTACAAAAGTGTCAGCAGTTTAGAGGTCATAATAAGCAACTGAAAAGTAAAAATCATTTAAAGCCTGTTTCAAAATGCCATGAATGTCTTATGACTCCAAAAATCCTCTTCTATTTTCATTTCCCAGCCGAGGGGAGGGGGTATTAAATTATGTAAATCAATCACAAATTGCTTAACCTTTCCATGAGTGCACTGTAACTGGGGAGGGCAAAATAAACCCATTATCAGCAACAGAGCAGCAAGCCCTTTTGGGGAGCTCCAGTTGATTCTGCTTACCCCCTCCAGTGCTGCTGTGGAAATCGCTGTTTGTGAACTTTGCCTCTCTCAGTTCAGCTCTTCTCATCCCAGGGCTAGAGCTGCACGAAACACCCAAAGTGCTTCAAAGACAGCAGTGTGGAAAGCACCATATTCCCAGCATTCTGTCACTGCACCTGCATGGCTGTGCATTAGTAATAACTGATGACAGCCAATAAAATCAAATAAGTACATGTGCAAATGGTAATGGAGGAAAATAAAACTAAATAATGCCTTAGCAGGCCCTGATTACCTTGATCTTGGCTTGCTGTCGCACTAGTCTGTCCTCATTGGGGAAAAGACATGAAGTTCTACAATCTCTCCAGCAGGAAAGGTATGCATGAAAGGGTTTTCATAGGTAATTATTTACAAATTCCCTACAACCATGCTGCCTCTGTTGTTTTTATTAACCTAATAAAATATATTATCTGGAGAAAAGCTTGGTGCATATAGCAGTTAAATTTATATGTGTTATTCTAGTATGACAAATATTTTGTTATAGTTTGCTAGCAATTATTCAGAATAACACAAACAGCTTGGTATGATTGTAGCCTTGTGAATTGACATTTGAAATATTTATAAGTACAGCCATCCTGCCATATGGGCCCTCTTCGGAGTTATCAGTCACCGCATCCCTCTGCCTCTGCAGCTTCACATTCTAACGCTGCCTGCTTCTGCAGCTCGAAGGAGCAGAGCTCCGGGCAGCAGGACATTCCCCACCCTTCAGCCACAGCTGTCAGGCCTGGCAGAGGGGATGGAGGCTGGTGGAGCAGATCGCTGCTGAGGCGCTCTGCAGACACCGGCGTGACGCTCGCGCACTGTTTAACACCACGCGGTTGATACGACATAATGGATCCCTCTGAAAGTGAGTTTTAAATGCAAAAACACCCATCACTGACTGTTCGCTTTTGAATGGTGTTATTACAGACTGGGGAAACAGAGGGCATCTCTCCTTGGCCTACTGATTGGCGGGGTCTCTCCTCGTCATGTAAAATGCATGGCCAGGCTAGCAAAAGCAGGACGTGTCACGGTTTTTTCCCCTAAAATGATTCTTTCTTCTCTCACATCCAATAGCTTATGAACAAATAGCTGGTATTTGTTCATAAACAAATGTTCATAAAACAAATTTGTTCATAAAACAAAACCCTTTCAACAGACACTCACATCTGTGCAAAACTCTCATTGCTCTCAGTGAAATTCCACTCAAAGGAAGGATGACAGAGCATGTCCCGAGCACAACCAAGCACTAAAACATGTGTGCTGCATTCTTTCTTTGACCAATTAGTCATATGTACGAAATCTTCTGCATCAAAGAATGAGGTGGAAATTCCTCCTGGTTAATTCATTAAAGTCTTGGTTTCAGTCCTGGGAATTTCAATCAAGTGCAAGCAGCATTGGAAACTCGGGAGGGGGAAAGTAAAAAAAAAACAAGACAGAAGAAGGAAGAGCGAAGAGGAAAGAAAAAAAGTATTTTCTACACACATAAAGACTCTTGCTGTTTCAAAACCTTGTTAACTTAGCTGAGAGTGATATTTGGTGACTGGTGCATTTTGTGTGTGTGTAGAAAGCAAATCCCAGAGGATTCCCAGGCTTGGTGTATATACAAAAGAGACAAAATAGGTAGGAAAGTAATTTTTTTGCTAGCTCTAGGGAATTGCTGCAGACAAGCTGGGTGAACAGCTCAGAGAATTAAGATCCCAAAAGTATATTTTCTTCTCTGAGTGCAAAGGACTTTACCAAGCAACTGGCAACTTCATGTCCCCTTTGTCTGCATGGTGTTCAGAAAAGCCCAGAAGAACAAGGACTGGTGAAAGAGAGACAACTTCCTAAATAAGACAGTGAAAGTAGATGAAAAATGCTCCTCTGTTTGATAACAAATATTCCTCAAGGTGAGAGACGTAATGAAAGCCTGATCAAAATGTCTTCAGCCAGAAGGAGGTGACCTACCAGGAGCCAGATCTTCTGTCCTTTTTGCTCCCACTTTGCTGGTTGCCTTACATTCAGTGTTCAAAACAGTCTTGGTGAAAAGCCTCCAAAAATTGTCCAAGAAGGGTCCCATTGGACCACAAAAGCCAGGAATATTTGCTTTTCAGAATTCATCTTAAAACAAATAATTCAGAAATAATTCTCTTGCTAACTGTGGTTTTGGCCTTTGCCCATATTGTGTTAGATGCTTTTACAATTTCTCCATCTCTAATTAAATACACGCCAAACTGAGGGCAGTGAAAGAAAGCAGAGAGGATCTTGTCTTCAGGGAAACTCTCCAGTCTCTCTGGGTAAGCTACAAATCGGAAAGGCCCTGAGCATGTCTCCTGAAATAGAGGAGACAAATGAGAAATATGGGCTTTGTTCGGAATAAAAAGCAGATGAGGCTCAAAGGCACTAAGGCACAAAAGGATTAGGACACTGCACAGCCTTTCATTTGTCATGTGCAGCTCAGCTGGGACCCAAACAACACCTTCGATGCCTCCCGCTCTTCATCTTAAAGGAAAATCCAGAGACTCCCTCCAATTCATACATAAAATGATGTTGACAGAGAGCCATGTTTGGAGACGTTGTGGCTTTTTGTTCCAGATAATTAATCCCCTTGTACAGGCTGGCTGTCACCAGAGAAAGGATAAATTGGGCCACAGTGCATCTTCCAGGCAAAAGGATCCACTACTTGGATAGGATGCTGAAGGGTTAAGGATAGAGGGCAGGATCTGACAGGGAAAACAGGTAAAATGGTGTTGGGTCTGGCTAAGTTTCATCTGTAAACAGCTCTGCCATTCTGCTGTAAGTCACAGAGGCTTGTTTGAGTTGAGAACTCCTTTTAAAATTGCCCCTTGATTTCCCAAATGAGTGCACATGTCAGCCAGCCAGCAGCACCAGGGCTCTGCAAGCACCAGGGAAACTCCTGGATGGCTCAGACCCTAAGACTACTCATTCTACCCAGCTCTTGGACAATAAAGACTTCTGGTGCTCATTTCACTGGCCAGACAGCATGTTCTGCTCTGGTTACACAACAGACTGCACAAAGCATCTCAGTAAAGCAGCATCCCAGGAGGTAATTTTTATAGAAGTGAATCAATGAACAACCTCTAGAAAGATTTTAACCTGGTATAAACCAGCCTTTGCCCTGATGATAAAAAGGCAGTTTGTTCCATTTTGATTTGCTGTGAATTGATCCCTTAGTCAGTTATATTTTCATATCATTCAACATGCACAGGAGTTTACAAAGCCTGCATTTATTGATTGCTCCCCAGACCGTTTGGACAGAAATGTCTTGATTTTCACCTTGGTTCTCTGCTGCAAGACAGGAGCACTCCCAAAGAAGCAGGTGGAATTCCAGTGGTGTAAAAGTGGTGGAAGCCAAAGCAGAATTGAGAATCAAGAAGTCCCATTGATCATTGCTCACAGTGATCTTTCAGCTACCCTTATCAAATATTAACAATAATGACTTATTTATATAGCACCAACTGAGAGCTAGGTGCAAGAGGATAGGCATAAGTCCCAGAGAACTAACAAACTAAATAATAAATACATATCAATCTAAAATAATAAATAATAGATCCCATATTCCAGAGTCACTTCATTTATTTTTTTCTTCAGAGCTGTTTGCCCCCACTTTCTCTGATCAGCAGGAGGGCTTGGTTAAAAAGATCAGATAAGAAATTAATCTCTTTGATGTTTACAAAGGCAATAGGGCTTTCACAACTTTCTAAGTGCAATCCAGCTGCAGGTAAAGAATTCTGAAGCTTGTGGAAGTGCTAATTAAAGCCAGTAATAACATGATTCACCTTCAACCCTGCTCTGAAACACCCAGTGGTTTTTTGCCAGGAGGAGTGTTTTATCTCCAGGGCACTACTTTTGAGGAGCTCTCTTGTTTCAGGGATCTGCAACGTAGCAACCATACGGGCTAGAAAGAGAGGAAGCCAAGTTGTTTAAATCAATCCTTGTCATAGGATCCCACTGTTTATTGATATCCTGAAGGTGAAAGGTTAATGCTTTACTCAGGAAACCACTCATCCTCCAAAATACTATTATTGTTTATCTTGCTGAAATCTATTTTTATATTTCCCAAGACATTTTTATTTAATTTCTGTTCCAGGTTGTCATTACTGTTTTCATAGTATCACTGTACAGACTTAATCCTTTTCCAATCTGATACTGCAAGTTGTGATGGAAAATGCCAAGTGTCTGGTATTTTTTGAAATAGAAAGATTAACAGAAAGAAAAATTATTAACTTGAGGCTACTTGTTTTATCCCAACATGAGTTATCAGGGGCTCCAATCAAGCAATGGAGTTGAAAGTAACAGATCAACTAGAATAAACATTTGTCCCCAGGAATAATATGTCTTGTCACTTTAGTAGCTTGGAACATGTTCTCATTTATCCAGCCATTTTCTTGCCAGAGCAATTATAAATGGCCAGTTTGAAATGAGGTCTGTTTCCATTGATTTTATTCTCGACTTTTTTACTTTTTTTCAAGTCTTTGTACCTT
>VYZR01060769.1:59952-75099 GCA_013400675.1 Oxylabes madagascariensis
TTTAAAAGTTTGTTTTGTTTTGTTTTTTTTTTTTTTTTTTTTGCAAAAATATCTTGGTCCACAATTTTTTGTTCCGAGAAGAAGAGATCCTAAAGCACTTGTGAAGCAAATACCAAGTGAAGCAAATACCAAAATTACAGCTGGCCCCTGACAGAATTCTAGCTCAAAACATTTGTTTATCATGATATGAAAGGGAAACATATCTATAGAGAGATCACAAACACTGAAATAATCAGGAAGCCAATTAAGTTACCTCTGTGGGACAAAGGTTTCTAACTTTAAGCATGCTATCTAAGGGCTTTGCTGGCTCAGCAAACTGAGTAAGTTGATGGATATCTGCAAGCTCTAAACAAAGTAACAACATACTGTAAAGTGTAAAGGCATCACTGAGACCCACTGAAACCTGAGTTATCACTGGAGCAGTAGCGCCAGCCACAGTATGTTTTATTTTTCCATGTCAATAACAGTAATAACTTGAGGGTCTCACAGCTTAATGAACACTGTATTGACCAAAAATGGGATTTAGCACAGAGTTATCTCTAGTGAGCTTAACTTCCAGTCTTTTTCCAGTTCACATCTGCACTCTTATCATGAGGTTCTTGTCAGCCCAAGCTGGAAAACATTCTGAGCATGGTTTGCGTAGATTCTGCTGGATTTAATGTAAAACCAGCCATCAGGTTTGCCCCCTATAGGAATACCAGATATGCAGGGGTGAATTCTGGCTGCCAAACTTGGAAGGTGGACAGGGAGATTGCAAGGCTGGCTCTGCCACCAGGGCGAGCCAGTCCTAGACCTCTGGGGAAAATTTGAAGAACAGCGCCAAGTGCAGTGTGGCTTTTAGTCACCATAATTGTATTTATAAAGCTACCAGGCCACCTGCTCAAGTGCTTGAGCTGCTGCTCAGCCGATTAAAACCCAGTAGCCAGGTCATAAAATATGTATTAGAAGAACCAGACAACGTGTTAACTCGTGGCACGGAGAGGGAGCAAGCCTCACCCTTGAGCAAACACGAGCAAACACAAAACCTATAGACTGCCCCGAATTCGGCGTCCTTGCTGTCTTGGGCCCGGGGATGCCGAATCAAAGGGTGGGTTGGGGCTGGAGCTGTCAGATGGTGCCCGGCAGGAGCTGCCAGCCCCGGGGCGCTGCTGCGGGGCTCCGCCGCTGATGTTCTGCATCGCAGCCCCCGCGGCTCCTGCGAGAGCTCTCCTGGCACCCCCTCTGCAAACAGCCAGGCAGCGTTTGTGTGCTGCCCTGCCGCAGAAATGGTGACATCGGATCGTTCTCCCCAGGCACCACAGTTACCTTTTCATCTGAAGGAAGGAAATTGTGCTGCGCGGGTTTTTTGGTGTGTTTTTGTTGGGTTTTTTTTGGTTTGTTTTTTTGTTTGTTGGGTTGTTGCTTTGTTGTTTTTTTTTTTTTTCTTTTTTTTGGCTGTGGTTGTTTTGTTTTGTTTTGTCTTGTTTTTTTCAAAGGAAACTCGATCAAGACGGAGCACCGATTCACTTCTGAATCAAACACGTCTTTCCTGTGCTTCATTAACAGCTTTTCTTTGTATATTTAAGTAAATGAAAACTTTAACAGTTCTCCAGGTACAGGGAAGTCTGGATGTGTTTTCAGTAGGTGCCTTAAGTGCAGGGACAGTTGTTCACCAACCTTTTGCTGAGTAACTAAATGACTGTTTTACCAGAAAACAGTATCTTAATATTCCCGCGTGTACTGTAAGGTCAGAATCAACAATACCCCTCTGCAGACTGAGCATTGGCCAGGCACTTTATTTATTGCAAACATTGGCCAGTATAGAAAATCTGAGAATAAATTTTAAAAACTCTTAGAACATAAAAGCAGCAAGCAAACAAAAATAATGACAAAAAACCAACCAAACAAACAAAAATTTAAATGGTTAGGTGCTTTGAGTTTTTCACTTCCCGGGAGCACTAATTCTGAAAAAAAAAAAAAAAATTTGGAAGAGTTTAGCTCTGCTCTGCTTTTGAAGCAGGTGATGTTATTAAGAAGGGAAAAGGATATAAAGAATTAAATATAATCAGGAAAGTTCATTATTCATGGTAATAAATGGGAATCTTCCTGTCCAAAGATAAATACTTAGCATTCATGTAAAGGAAAGGAACTCATAGGAACAACAGAGCTTATCACAGAAAATATGAAAAAAATGCTATAAAAGTAACTCTTATATGAAAGAGGATTGCTCTTGGAAAGAGTGTGTGACTCAGTAAGCCAGACTCTGGCACTGCCCTTTGCTTTGGCGAACCCAGCAAGAGCCACCAGGAAATTTCTCTTACAACAGGGCTCCTCTGGAAGCAGAAGGATGAAACAGGACCCTCTGTCCCCATACCATACCTGTCCCCCTGTGGGATGAGGGAATGAGGGGATGTAAAAGCATCAAATCTGAGCTGGCAACATAATCCCTGGGATCCAGCTGAGCCTGGCATCATTTACAGTGCCCCTGAGGCTTCTCTCATACATGTGACCAACTCCCTCAAAATCTTGTTTGCCACCTTTGTTTCAAGCCTTTCTGTGTTATGCCACTAAACCAGCCCCAGGAAAAGGCATGTTCTCTTTGGGGGTAGGGGGAATGATTAGCATTTTCCATAAGAGAAAATAAAAGGAAATTTTGGCTTTCTACTCAGAAGCATTTTGTTCCATGGTAGTACCCCAGGCTTGCCCAGGAGACCACAAGGAAGGGATCACAAAATTCAGTGCAGTAGCAGCAAAAGCTTCACTCCAGCTGAGGTGAGCCCTCCTTACACCCTCCAGCCATCTGTTCCACCTTTCCAAACCTGGGCATTTGGCCCCCACATTGAATACTACACTTAGAAAAAAATGGTGAAGTTTTGATCTGGTTCAGGGTAGCTCCAGGTGAGGCAAGGTCACATTAAGCATCTTGAATCACAACAGTTTGTTCCTAAGACCACCTGCAGGAGCAGAGAAAGGGAGGTGTTGGGCAAATAATTCACCAGCCTGGAGAAATTTGATATTTGGGCATCTGTAAGAGTTTCCTAAATACCAGTACAGTGACCTTCTTCCTCAGCCTGGTTTAATGGCCTTGTTCCTGAGATATAGATATATAGATATATAGATGTATAGACAGATATAGAGACAGATATAGATACAGATATAGATAGATATAGATAGATATAGATATAGATTAGATTGATATAGATAGATATAGATAGATNGTTTTGAAACTCATCAGAATTTTCTTTAAATGCAAATATCTACTCTTTAAAAGTCTGCTTGTCTCCTTTTTCTAAAATCATTGTCCTGAAGCAGGACAAGACTTCTAAATAGAGGTGATCTATCTCTCAATAGGGCTTTCATGCAAGCATTTATTGTAAACCTGAAATCATTTGATATAAATTACTGCCAGCTCTGAGCTGGCAGGGACACCGAGAGTGCACACTCAGATCATGCACATGGTCATTCTGCCAGACATCTGAGATTTATGGTTCCAGGAAAGATCAGCCCCTCTCCCTGTAACTTAATAATGTGCTCCCAGGTCAAAAGTTAGATACCTAACCCTTACATTCAAAATCCTAGGGAATACAAACAAAGGTGGCGCTTCTGCCATATACCATCTTGCTTTTTTGTAACATAATTTTAGGAGGCAGAATTGAAATGCTTAGGCAGTTTGCCTACCTGTCTGTTAATAATAAGAGGAAAGCAAAACAAAAGAGAAAAATTTAACTTATTTCACCAGAACAGGATAGGAATAATAGGTGGTTTCACACTTCTGGCTTTTTATTTACATTGTTATCTCATGCACTTCATTGTACAAAGCTGTTCTTGTATTTTACCTTGATGTTGATAACGATCATTTTTATATTAAAGGCCCTTTTTCTCTGACAGGTTACTTTTCCCAAACCAACTGCAGAACCATCAGTGTACAGGTTAATGGGTGAGATATCCGGCCCCTCAAAAATGCAGACTGATTTGGATCTTGCTCTGGCAGAACAGAAAATAAATCTCAAACCTATAGAAATTCTTCTGAGCCTCTTCCTCTACCACAAATAAAGAATCACTTGAGGAACATTCATGTATATGCACATCTGTTAACTCACACACTTTATTATGCACAATACAAATAACTGGGGAAAAAAATCTATTACACAAGAACATTTTTTTTCTGTTAAATTGTAGCTGGAATGCATTGCAGCATTTTTATTTGCAGTATGCTAAGCAGAGTATAGAATCACATTGCTTATAGAGTTGAATTCAAACCAGAGTTTTTTTTCACTGGATATTACAATCAGAAATGCGAGAGTGAAATGGTGGAGATTTTGCTCGGAGAGGCTGTGACACCTCAATCTGTTGAGGCTTTCAAGACCTGTTTGGACAGAGCAACCTGGTCTGATCTCAGAGCTGACTCTGACTTAACCATGATGTACGATTGGAGTCCTTTCCAATCTCAATTATTCTACAATCCCATGATATGAGATATTTGAAAGGTGTATCAAAGAAGGCACAGAGACTGGATAAAAAAGGAGGCAGCGCTGGAAAACAAGCTGTGTAGACTGTTTAAATACTGTTTTAAATAGGAAGGGATTCAATTCATCATGACAACCAGGTGGCACTAACACCCAGTGGTGCCACTTACTGCTTATAGTTGGGTAGGAAGTTGTTTGCAGAAATGTTTTTGTAAATAAGAGGAAAAATTTTGGAAAAAAAATCAGTATGTGATTGTATAAATATTCGAAACTGGAAACACAAATCTTAGCAACAGAGGAACATAAACTTCTAAACTAGAAATGATGAACGCTCCGGGATTATCCAGCTCATTTCCGTGGTTATTAAACCTGCTTCTTTATTCTCTGAGATAATTCCATAAAACTATTAGGGTGGTAGACATACATGACGCTGCATCTGCCTTTACCCTAAGCAACTGGATTGTTTGTTTTTCAACTATAAAAGTGGTAAAGAAACTGTACAAGTATTCCTTAATGTAATTTACTATCCTACCACCATCTGCTACTCTTGGCACTGAATGTGTAGCTGAAAACCCTTTTATAAGAGTGCCCTGAACCAGGAAGCCGATTCAGACCAGAACCAATTAACATTCCCAGCCTCTCCCAAGGCACGCGGCAGCCGAAGCGCGCACGCTGATGGTGTCTGCGTTTTACAAGTGTTTATGTTTTGTGAGCATGAATATTTTGAGGAACCTGTTTCAACTGTAGCACCTCTGTCCATTCTGACACCCCTGGCATCAGCAGTGAGGGCAGTGGAGAGAGTTGTGCGGGGAACACAAAACTGCTCGCTCGTGACTGCTCGGAGCGGCTGGAGCAATATCTCCCTGGCAGAGTGTGTCCTTGTGTCTTGCACATATGTTGCCCATTGCGGCACCTGAATGTGAGCCAGACCTCGGGTGAGCACTAAGGAGTTGGTTTAGGATTCAAGGCTGGATCTCCAGCTGCTGCAAATCAATGTGGCTCTCCTGTTTCTTACAGCTCTGCGCCCTCCACCTCAGCAATCCCCTGCGGGGTGATGGGGTCTTGCCAAGTCCTGCTCTGCGAAGCACTCAGCAGCCATGCCCAGCTGATGGCACCTGGGATTTCACAAAATCCATGAATCATGCTTTTGGCAAGTACTTCTAATGAAACCTTAAGTGAAAGCATGTGAATGGGCAGCCACAAACTCACTCCAGCTCCAGTAGTCTTCTGAGTGGTGTGTGAAAGGAGTTCAGGGTCTGATGTGGCCCTTTGACAGAGAAAACCAGAAAATCTCCTGCTTTCTTGGAGATTTGTTGGAAATTTCTCCTGAGCCTGTGACATAAAAGTTGGGAAACCTCCCCTTAGGCTGTGGGATGAAAGCAGAAACACACAGCACTCATGATTTGATTCCAAAAAGTCTTCTGCTGTAAGACATGCTCTAAACTCCTCTGGATGAGACCAAGGGCTGAGTGAACATATGTTACATTGCCTTGGGCAATGGTTTCTCCCTCCCCAGAGACCCCCAGAGTCAGTGACTATATAGTTTGACCCTTCCTTCCCTTTTCAGACCCTATTGGCTGAGTTCCAGTTATCTCTTCTAGGAGAAACCTAGATAAGACCCTCTTCTTCCGCTCTCGCCCTCTTTCCCCCTTGGAAGACATGGAATAAACATCTGCAATCATATCTCGGGGTTAGAGCCTCTTTTGTGCCCTTTGTCCCGTCTTGAAATATCCCCCGAAGCTCTCCAGGTCTGAGCTAGCATTAGAATCCTGGCAGGGGCGTAACAGGGGGGCATATTTCAAACATATACGGGAGGTCAGTGATAACATGGTGATTAAGAAAATCAGTGGCATCATTATTTTTTTTTTAATTTTCTTGACAGATGTTTTGGATTGGGTCTTTTTTTCAGTTCTGCCATACAGTGGCTTATCACCAGTGAAAAGGCTTTAGAGTTCTGCCAATTAAATAATTACACCTGTGACCTACACCACTTTATGAGAGATGAATATCTATTATTGGGAAAAGAAGAAAGGAACCAAAGGGAATATTATCGTTGAAAAAAAATAATAGTGTGCAGATCTCCTATTTAACAATCAGCATCAAGGCAGAAAGCCAAGATCTTTTCCATCTGCTGATCTTAAAGGAGAAGAAATATTAAGAACAACAGTGATAAAGCCTAAAAAACACCAGAGACCAAAAAAAGTGTTAACAAAGAAAAGCTGTATTCACATGCTTAGGAGGAGACATTGACAACAGAGGGCAGCCTCAATAGCCCAAGTGATTGAATACAGAATTACCTCTGTGAAGTGGACACTGCACAGTGGGTTTTTGGGAGGGAGGAGGGGTGTCAGTTGTGTGAGATATTATGATCTAGGCAAAAATCACTACAAAGCTGATACACAAATGCTTGAAAAGCCTTAAGCAAGGAGTAGTTGCCAATAATCTGCTGTCAAACTGGAAGGTCACACCCTAGAAGCTGTCCTCTGTCCAATGTTATTCAATATTTTTATTAATCCATCATGGGATGGAGAGTACACATAAAAAATTTTGGGATGACACTTTACTGGAAATCTCATGAGAACACAGGATTAGACTTCAAAATAATCAAAATAAATTGGATAAATGACCTGAAATCAATAAGATTAAATTCAATACACAGGCTGTATTTGGGAAGGAAAACTAGGAGACCGTCTCTTAGAGGATATTATAGCAGTAAAGAATCTGAAGGGTTTAGGTAATCACAAAATTGAAAATTACCAGCAGACTGGAGATCCTGGAGGAGTAGTAGATGTGCATTTTTACTGAGCACTAGCAGTATCTCATCAGCTCAGTCTGGGTCCTGCATGTAAACAATATCACAGACCAATAGCAAAAATGACAAGCAGATAAAAAAGCATCATCCCTATGGAAAACAATCAGATCTTGGGGTTTCTTTTAACCAAAAAAAAGGTAAATATGAGGCCTATAGGGGGATAGTGGAAATAAAAGGTATGTAACAGCTTATCATAACAGAAAACATTATCCTGGAAATGGTAGAAATCAGTTGTTTTCTGTATTGGCAAGGGACTGGACAAAGAAAAAGGTGCTACATTTACAAGAATGGAGACTTACGTGAGATATCAGGCAAGCAATTTCTAAAAGGTAGCTAAGGATCTCTGCAAGACAAGGATAGAACAGTCAATAGAAGATATCCTCAAAAGTGGTTATTGCTAAAGGAAAGGAAAAGTTATTTGGGCAGGGAGGGAAGGGAGTTACCTGTAGCTATTTTTGCTTCTGTCTATTCCATCCTAATATAAATGTTGTTGTTAGGATTCCACTGTTGGTTTTTGTCCTCCCAATTTAAGAGCAGCAGCTCCATGCACGTCAAGGGTTTGTGTTGTTTCACATTGGTGAAGCATGGAGTGACAGGCTGGCCCGAGTTTGTGCAGTAAAGTGAGCGCCTCTGACTGCAGGTGGGCTGCCAAGTGCCCGTGCGCTTTGCTCAGCTACTCACAAAGGTGAGACACAGATTTCTGTAGGGTCTGGTTACCAGGAAACTCGACTGTCAGTATGGATTCGCTGCTCATGGCACTTCACCATCTCTGCTGAACTGACACTGAAAGCTCTCTCAGTTCTTTGGGATTAATGAGACCCAGACATTTTATCTGACCTCATTATTCACCCATTCTCCACCCAGCAGCCTCCTTTGGTCATTCTTTTATTTGCCTGCATCACATCTACTGTAATAAATGAGAAGCCTTGAATAGGCAACCACCAATTTAGACACAACTGGCTTTTCCAATATGCAAGAGTTTTGTATGTTTATGGGGTGTGGATAAACATTGATAGCCATCCCATTGTTCAATTGTTTGGAGGGAGCATTTATCACTGAGATTTATTATCTCATGAATTAAAGAAGTGAATACAGTTTGTCAAATATATTTATCTGTTAAAGGCATCAGAGTTTTGCCTGTAGTCCTTTGTGTTAAAAATCTTCCTGCTACCATTTCTCCTGCTGTAGTCAGGAATCAAATCCCAAGATTTATTCCTATAGTAAGTCATGTGAACATCAAAGAGGTTTGGAAGACAGCTTAACCTAAATTTGTATAATATGTTCTGTACCTTAATATTGTCTTATCAATATTTTCATCTTACCCTTAATATTTTGTATGCAACCCTTTAAAATTAGGCTTAGTACTCAAGAGCAGTGGCAACTGAGACATCAATGTCTATTTTAATTTAGGCAGTAGCTCTGAAAGTAATGAAGGCATTTACAGCAGAGATCAAGAGTAATGAGAAGGGTCAGAAGGTGGGGAACATACCATGATTACCTCTAGCATATATGCTCAAACCTGAAAAGTCTTGAATTCCTCTTTATACACTATATCAACTTGGCTCCCACCTCAGATCAGAAAGAGCACAGGGCACCACCCTTTCACTTGGACTTTGCCCTAAATGATCTTATTATCCCCATCAGCCTAATTACAACAGCTCTTTCTCTAAATTTCAAAAGCCCTCTCTCAAAAGAGTGAAGTTACTTTACTGTAACAGAAATACAATGGGGAAAATGATAGCTCTGTTTGTAATATTTGCAGTCTATCCACTCCTTTTCTCCCTAGTGCAAGCATCATAAAGGGATAATATAAATGTGCACATGCAGAGAACAGAATTGTCATTTCAATATCCAGCCTAGCTATATTTTCAATTTTTAAGAAAAGAGAAAATAGGCAATGCTTTAGAGGCCAGTACAAAGAAAAAAAAAGATTGTAAAGACCTATTGCTTCTATTAACTTATGACAGCAAACTTTATTACAAATACCCTGTCATTCCTTTGAAAAGGAGAGAAAAAAAAAATTGTTCTCCCCTAAAAAAAGTAAGAATACTTGCAAAGATATTGTACAAAGGATGAGTATCAGGGACTGTCTGTCATTTCAAAAAAGAGTTGAATTGTGGCTTTTATCAGAGTGACACTGGTGGCAAGACTTCCTTGATTTTGACAATACTCAAATTAGGCCAAAGGCAAGGGTTTTGAAAAATGTCACCTGAAGGATTGTTTTGTTTGCTGATTTTCAGAAGTCTGGAAACGTTGCTGAAGGCAGCTTGCTTCAAGGCAGATGAAACTCGTTTGCCAGGGATGCTGAGCAATAGCAACAAAGCTGGGCAGTTTGCAGCAGAGGTATCCACCTACAAGATACAAGAGCTGACCAGGTCACTGTGGGTTCAATAGATGGACTAATGAAGGCTACAGATATTGAGGAGTGTTTGATACAAGTACACTTTAATTCCCTCTTCAAAGAGCAAGGAAAGTTGTTTCTTGTCTGAATAAAGACTGTTTCAGAAGTGAGATGCCTTCAGTTCAAATTCAGGATTCAAGCTCTATAAAAGTCTCATCTGTAAGCAGAAGCCAAGCTTGAAATATGGGAAGGAACCTCACTCAAGTACCTGGAATAACTCCCTTGCTTAAACTCAAGTCTCTTCCAAACCACGTAGGGAAGGACAGCTTTAATATTCAAGTCCAAGAGGCCAAGCAGCATCCTGAGACCTTCACTCTCCTTGGCCTCACCAGAGCTGCCAAGCCACTTCTTCAAGGTCTCAGCAGCTCTTCTTTGGGGCTGAATTCCTGGTTCCTTGTGGATATTCTGTTGGTCTCTCCAGATTGGTACAAGACCTGGTTACCTGGCTAGATTTGTGCCTATCATAATTCATACACCAGGCATCATTCCTTTTCCATTCTGTAAGGCATAAGACATTGCTGACATGTTATTATGAAGTGTGATTCTGAAACTGCAAGGTTTTTTGTTAGAGGATTGCTTACTATATTCCAATTACCATAAAATACACACTCCCCTTACTAGATTTCCACAGTTGCAAGTTACTGAATAATTTCAGTTAATGTGCTTCATTTGCTTCAGAATTATTTTATGATCCAGTTGAATGTTTTAATGATATTATGAAGTCCCTGTGACAATCCAAATAGCTAGTCACAGAATGGATTAAACAAGACCATGCTCAGTGTCTAAAGAAAATAATTGTTTAAGGAACGAGTTACTACACGCAGTGATGAACACTGAAAATTGAAGTGAATGGATGGAGTTACCATGTTATTTTCAGTTGGATTATTCTGGTTTATATCTGTTGAGGAATTCCACCAAAACAACTTAATAAATCCAATCAATGGCATTGCATGAGAATAAAGGGGCCATTATTGCTTCTACTGCTGCTTAGTCATATCATAGTCTCTTGTGATAAGGTTTGTTTTAGAAGGGTCCAAACTCTGGCGAGAAGAGGAATGCCAGATTCTCACCAGGTGTAAATCAGTGCAGCTCTGCTAAAGTCGACAGAGGCTGCACCCCCTGAAAACCTGACCCGTTATGTTAAGCAAGTCTCGTGGTTTTAATATTCCTCTTCTTGAAGTGAGGTTTATGGCCACTTTGTGATATAAAGTCAAGTTTTCTCAGCTGCATGCTATGAATCTCATGCAGTGACAGTGCTGTCGAGCTGCACTATTGTCTTTTACTGCATACATCAGGCAAGGGGCTGCTGTAAATAATTTGTTTTGGAAGGCTGGCAACCCTAATGGGGCATGCTTGATAGTGTTCAAAGAGTCTGATTAGGCACAGCACACAGAGATGTTCTTTCAACTTGAATCTCCAAAGAAAAAGACTTAATTTTTAACAAATCACTTTCCTCACAGCTTCATCAATTTGGTTTCTTTGAAACTCAGCAGTAAGATGTATCAAAGGAACAGATTGTTTGCCCAAAGCCTATCAGAAAATGCTTTTTGCCTGAACTGAATATACCTAATCTATTTTCACAACTCATTTAGAAATGATCCTGTAAGGACTATTATTGCTGTAATGGTTTGTGAAGCTGGAGCCCTAAGAAAGCAGCAAGGTGCCTCTGTGCAGCTGAGATGATATGAGTGTGTCCTGGACAGCTCTTCCACAAGGACTGAGGGGGAGGAAGGCTCTGGCTCTCGATGCTGGGCTGCAAGCCCGGGCTGCTCCCTGCTGGCTGGGACAAAGTGCTGGAGAGCCTGCTGGAGCTGATCCGCTTTTCCACGATGCCATTGACTTTCTGTCAACTCTAACGTCGCCTCTCCCCCACCCCCCACAATAATCCAGAAATTCACAGTTTCCCAGTGCTTCACCTGAGCAAATAAAAGCACTGAGAGGGCTTCTTGTCTGGTTTCACAGCATGGACAAAGCATTAGAGGACATTATCTGTACCAGATCGAAATAAGGGGGACCTTTCTGCTGTTAAATCTGTCATTAATCTCCCCAATACTTCCCACTCCCAGAGAGCCAAATCAGGAGAGACGACAGTTGGAAATAGCTTTAAAAGGATATTATCACATTGATTTACAAAAGAGAGAGCTTTTAGCAAGAATATTGTCCTTTCAGTGTGATCAGCCTTCATCTTTAACGTTTATTCATTTGGCTGCTTCACAGGGGAATGCAAATCAGAGAAATGCAGGAGCTGTACAGGAGTGTGCAAAATGAATACCACACAGCATTCCAGGCTTCATCCCCTCCTAGCCCAGCTTCTGAGGCACAGAGCTTTGTGTGCTGAGGATCTTGGGAAGAAAAAGCAGCACAGCAGGGTTGTAATATCCCCTTTTCAGGGAGAAGGTGAAATTCATGTGATTTCCTGGGATTTGTGTTTGAGCCACTGCGGTGCATATGTTTGTTTGTGAGAGAATCTGGTAAAATAATTTATTTATAATCACATTGAGGGGCTTCTGCAAGGCAATGCCCCTGACCCTTCTGTTGCTTCTTTTTGAGGCATTGATACTTGTAGGGGAAATCTCTGAACCTTCAAAGCTCTAGTCTGTTGTCTCTAGTCTGTGTCTTAAACTTTCTTTGATAAATAAAGTGGAGAAGCAGCTTTAGGAAAGAGCCAAGATTAAGCATTTACAAGCTGGGAAATTAGTCATCTAGAACTTCCTCGTGCAATTGCTCATCTAAAAAGAGCTGGAAACTGCACCACAACTGGAAAATTCTTCTCTCTCAGCATCAGCTGGCTCAAAATGAGATCTCTGGTCAGTGGAAGATCAGCGCCACAGAAGGTGTTTGCTCCCATCTCGGTTTATTGAGGCAGGTTGGATATGTCATCCTATCAAGGCAGATCAGCCTAGGTGAGGCAAATCCCTCCCAAAATGAAGGCTCCAAAGGCAGTTCTCTGGTACTACATTTCACAGGTATGTATATTCACCAGAGTGTAAAGAAGATTCACTGCTCTGACAGCCTCCACTGCTATTAACTTCCATCCGTCAGTTCAGGTTACAGAATAACTGAACAAGACCCAAAAACAGACATTACCTGCAAAATGATGAAGCCCCTGGCTATTAAACCAAGCATAGCTGGCTAGCAGTGGTCGTATGGTCAAGTAGATACCTGAGTAAATAGGTAATTGTTATGCATTAAAGTATTTGGCCATTTATTGTATTTTTAGCACACTGGTGCAACAGATTTAAACCAATTTATCAGAGACAATAGGGAAATTATATTTTCAAGAGGAATTTTAAGGCATGAGAAAAAGAGTCTCTGTTCTGTCCAAAAAGAGCTACTTGCAACCTGTGGTTGATGAATTTATCTTACTTTGTGCCAGTTGAGGACACAGAGCAGAGAGAGCCACTAAGTGCCATGTGTTCCTCTCCACTCTCCTCCTTGGACCCACATGCAGCAGGGGTGACTGAGGTGGTGCCTGCCTCTGCCAGTTTTGTGTTTGTTGGGCATTTCCTGTCACCCAAGGGATCCTCTGCTCTGTGTTTGTGGACGCAGTTCTTTCCAGTCCACATACTTGAGAGGCAGATTTGGGCTAAAAACCAAAGTCAAAGCCTACGATGGTTTTACCTGGGGGTTAAAAAAGAACATAAATACATATTTTGTTACAAGGTCAAAAGTCTGTTTAAGGTATTGAAACAAAGCACCACAGGCACAATAGTCTATGAAGTCAAGCCTGGTCAGTGAAAGGCCCTGGGGTACCAAAATATTGGTGCTGATTCTGAGTTCATTCAGTATTTTCGTTACTCAAGTGAAATAAGAAAATAGAGGATGTGCTAATTAAACTTGAAATTGGACACTTCACCAGGAGGTGTCAGAAATACCAAAGAGGACCAAAATAAAAGGGCTTGAAGAAGCTGAAGAAGGATGAAACAGGATTTAGCTAAGAAAAAGCATGTGCTAATGGCTGAAAGAAAAAGTAATAAAATCTAAAAGGAATTATGCCAAAGTAGGTGTATTATTACGGTGCTAGAGAGCTCTGCAACTCTAACCTCAGAGTGTAGCTTAGATCAAGTGGAAAATTGCCATTTGAGAGAGCTAATTGAGTTGGGCTCTACATACAAATGGTTTTACCTTAATTTCATAAATTAGAGAAGAATGTATTTCAAAACGAGCAAAAGCATGTCTCAAATGCCAGCTTCCTTTTTAAAGACAAGCTGGTTTAAAAATGAGATTTATACAAGTAGAATTACTCTAAAATATGAGCATGTGAGGACTCTTTTCAAATTACCTGATGGCTAAAATTCTGCCTTGCATGGCTNGCATTTAGATCATTTTCGTCTGATATTTGTTTTAGATTGATGATAGATTTTAATCCAATGTGCTTTTCTCCATGTGCTTTAACCATCTAGTAATTTGGGGAGTGAACCTTGCCAATGAACTTNGCATGTCTCAAATGCCAGCTTCCTTTTCAAAGGCAAACTGGTTTAAAAATGAGATTTATACAAGTAGAATTACTCTAAAATATGAGCATGTGAGGACTCTTTTCAAATTACCTGATGGCTAAAATTCTGCCTTGCATGGCTGGAAAGTTAATCTTTATCCCCTTACCTGTCACTGAACTTTTAAGGAGGGAACACCCTCCAGCACAGTGGAGTTTCTCAGCCTTTTATTTTTTAAATATCGCTAAAACTCATTAATAGTATTTTAAATGCACCCATTTCTTAAAAAATGCTGATGGTGGGGCTGATAATCCCACTCCTCAAGGCTTGACCCTTCCCTTGTTGAGATAGTGCAATGGCATCCAATGTGAGTACGTCACTGAACTCAGGAGGAATTTTCACGAGGTATATAACTTTTACATGGTACTTTAGGTCTCTGTGTGTGTGTGAATATGCTACAGCAAATGTACTGTGAATTTTGCTCCCTTAGATTTGTAAGATAAGCCTTTGAGTTACTCTTTGACTGTGAGTTAGAGTTGTGTTGTAGTAAATACTGTAAGAATATTTTGTTAAATTGTTTAAATCAGGCTATCAAGTAAGTGCTGTTACTTTAAGAGCTGTTAAAACCTTTAGGTCTGAACTGTTAGTCAGGTCTGGGGCTAAGTTTAGCAAGGGAGTCCACTCCTTGTGAGTCCTTGTGACCCAACAGGAGGGTCTCCCTTACTAGTTTTTACCCTTACCTTTTCCTATTCTTACCCTTTTTTCATCCCCAGCCTGCATTTAGATCATTTTCGTTTGATATTTGTTTTAGATTGATGATAGATTTTAATCCAATNAAAGTGAGTAGTTCCTTTGCCTTCCAAGGCCTGTTTTCTTACCCAGAAATTATGTCAAATGGTTGTCATTCAAGACACAGAATCATCTCCTTTTGCAAGGGCTATGAATTTGTCTCAGCCACAAGTTCTGGTTACTTTGGGAGTGGTATAGTAATTACATAAATTTTTTTAAAGGCACGACGTGAAACAGCTCCTCTTCAGTGAGGATACAAGTGTTTGC
>VYZR01060770.1:16328-30723 GCA_013400675.1 Oxylabes madagascariensis
AAACAAAACAAAACAAAACAAAACAAAAAAAAAAACAAACAAAAAAAAACAACAACAAAAAAAACCCCAAACAATTTTGTATCGGACTATAATGCTCATAACTGAGCAGAACACTAAAGCAGCTGCCACAATCCAAAATCTTAGCTGACTATTGCAAAAATACAATATCTAAAATTGTAGTTCAGCATATAGGAGAAAGGGATGGAGGACAGGCAACAGTTCCTCAGCACATGCTGAGCAGTTATACCCTGGAAGAATTCTTTTCAGCATCTCTGACAACTCTCTGAGTGCCTAGGGAAGCATTTGTCTGTGTTATCTGTACATCAAGACACCACAGTGACCTCCAATTTACAGTAGGGGAACCGAGGAGGAGTCCACAAGCAAGACTGCAAGCTTGGGACTTAGAGAAGTCCCTGCATCCCAGTGAAGTCACTCCTTCCTGGAGGAGCTAAGATCCAGGTAGTTTTGTGAGTCGAGACTCCAGGAAGTCCTGCAGTCGCCTGATGATGCAGCTCTCTAGTTACATCACCAATCATTAAACACATTGGGGGGCAAATTTTGCCATCATGCTTAAAGGAGAAGCAGTTCATAGCTCATGTCAGGGGACACTAGGATTAATATTTGCCCCTTTTTGTCTTCCTTCACACCAGCCTTTATTTGTAATGCTTCAGCTAAGATTTGCTGACCAGCTCGCTTTCCTCCTCTAAATATAGTGGTAAGCATGAATATAATTTTTGAAGGACTATGTATTCACTTGGGTTGTCTTCATTCATATCTTTGGGACTATCAGCTTGGAAGAGAAGCAGAAGGGTTAATTGGTCAGGACTTTCTCTAAGCTCTGTGCATTTGTGTACAGTGCTCTAGATGGACAATCCATGCTTCATGTTGCACTGGAATAATAAAAAGAGCTGAAAGCAATTCCCTTTAAATCCTCACCATTTAATTTTATTTGCTCCCAATAATAAAGAACAGAAGAAAGCAAAATCAATAATTCCAAAGGAAAGAAAAAAAAAATTATAGGCCCTTTCCACAAAAACATGGGGAGAAGAAAACACCATGAAAGTATAAACTATTGTATTTTAGTCAGAAACCAGAAGCTAGCAGGTCTTATTGCCACTAAAAATATCTCCACCTCTCACACACATACATTTACCAGGATGGCATCTACTGATGGGTTCTGGATGCTGATCAAGACCAGATCAGGTATAAACTATAAAGCTGAACAACCCCCAACAAAGTAGGTCAAGAAAACTGGGAGGGAAGGGAAACTGTTGCTAGGTGGCAGTGTACTTTAAGCAAAGAGTTCTGTAAATCAGAGATTATTGGGAAGGTTCATTATCTTCTAAAAGAGGTCTCATCTTGAATGCCATCTTCAAAGTACTGGTAGGAAGTGGAACTCAAAATGTGCATGACACACAGGCTACAAATCAGAAGGATGAGAAGCAGCACAAAAAAAAGAAGGAAAAACCTGTCTTGAAGCACACTCCTATGCGAGACCCATGATGTAATGGTTCTCCAGGTCAATTAAAGTCACAAGAAAAACCAACAGTGAATGGAGACTTGTACACCTTGAGAAGGTTATGGTTTTGCTGATTTCATTTTATTCTATCTTCACATAAGCTCTGACCAGTAGAAGCAAGCAAAGAAATAAGCTTCCACATCTTGGCACAGCAGTGAACAGTTGACAGAAAACCCAAGTGTGATGGTGAGAAAGAAAGGTTTCCTAAGGCTACTTAAGAAACAGAACTGTTACTTTTCTGCCTTAAACAGTTTCAATCTTCAGTCCTTTTCAGAGTGGAGTAGGAGAGGACAATGACAGTAAACAAAAGGAGGTCATGAAAACACGTGCACTCCCTAGAGGTCCAATCAAAAGAATGGAGAAAAAGGCCTCTGTAGAAGGCCAAGGTAAGAAGGAAGAGGCTAGATTTTTCTGGTATCCTTCTATCTGTCCTTCCTGATGTTCCCTCCAACTGAAAACTACCTTAACATATTGCCTAAATTAGCAGAAGTGGTAAAAAAGACAGGCTGATGACATCTTGTGAACTACAATTCGCTTGGTAAGAGAGCTGTTAGCAAGCTCACAGCTTGTCATAGGGAAGGATAAGATGTTCTTGAAGGCAAAGACAAAATCTATATTCTTTTCAACAATATCTGTCTGGGTTCAAGAGAGCAATTTTGGGGAAAAGTATCTTAAATTAATGTAATTGTATAGATCAGAGGTATTTTAAAATACAGAATAAAAAGGAAAAATGAAAGGCAGTTTGCTTCAACAAGGCTTTAAATCCGTAACTCAGGTCAGAGCAAAATCCTTTCTGAGAAATGTATCATGCAATTCTTCTTATGTTGACTTCAATCTACAATTATATTGTTTAAGTTTGGAGGTTTTTTAATACCATGTTCTGATGCTTTAGAAACTGGTCAGAAGCAATATATTAGAAGGTACATGTCCCATCTAACGCAGCACAGAAATTCCTATACTGCTGTCAAGTAAAACCCACAACATGTGCCACATATAATAGCGTTCCTCACAAGCAATCCTGATTGTGAAGACCATTCCTAATAATTAAAATACCAACCCTACAGACCTACAGAATCATGGAATGGTTTGGGTTAGAAAGGACCTTAAAGATCATCTAGTTCCAAATCCCTGCCTTGAGTTGGGCCCCCTTCCACTAGACCACGTGGTTTAAAGCCCCACCCAACCTGGCCTGGAACACTTCCAGGGATGGGGCAGCCACAACTTCTCTGAAAAACTTATTCCAGTGTCTCATCACCCTCACCATAAATAATTTCTTCCTAATATGAAATGTAAATCTACCTTCTTTCATTTTAAAGCAATAGAATTCCAGAGGGAATAATTTTTACAAACCCTGTTATTGATGCAGCTCACATCAGATGTGTGCTAACTTCCAAGCAGTTATAAACCTCTCATGAAGATCCTTCTTCCAGGTTCGGTCTGGATTTTCTTTATCTGAAAAACTTTGGGATGCAAACCTTAGGAGAAGGATTCAATTTCAATAGATAAATAGGGGCACAACAATCTTTGTTCCACTTCTCTCCACTGTCCTCTTCCCCTAAGGCAGTAGTTTTAATCTGTGGTCAGCCTGAGCCTCTTCCTCCTAGTAATTTGCAGCATCTGCTCTTCAAGGAGGGAGTCAGAGAATACCCCAGCCTTTTCCACAAATTGTTGGTTACAATCTGTGACCATTTGCAGTCATGGACATGCAATGAACACTAGCAGCCAAAAATATGCATCAATTTGAGCAAGAAAAAGTGGAATACTACTACACCTATGGACGTTAGCAGGAGACAGCCCCTGGAGATCTCAAGGGCCCTTCTCTGACTGGGGCAGCATCATTGTCATTGCTGGAAGACAAATGGGAGTTAGCCTCACCTGACATCTCACCTCCTGCTCCATGAGACTGTGTACAGCTAGTGGAAAAACAGTTTGAAAACACCAAAAGAAAACCACATTTTATGTAGGCAAAAGAGAATAATCTGTACAGTCTCCAGGCTAGGAAAACTTCAGCTTTTACCATAGCAGAAATACTTTTGTGCAGCAGCAAAAAGGAAGTGCTCTCTGGAGAAAACACATTCCCCAGCAAACAGTCTAAATAGGCTTTTCTTCAGTAACCAGTAAGAGGGAGATCTCTCTTAGCATGCAGAAGGCACTGAGACTCATTTGACATTGAGTTTAACTCAAATTAATTTTTTCTGTGATTACAGAAACTTTTGTTCTACTTCTGTTTCTTCACCATCTGTGATACAAAACCTGGCAAAGACTCCAATTAGTTTCCTTTGTGTTATTACTGCCACAAGCACTCAAATGATAAGCATTTATACAAAAGGAAATTCCTCTTCCTTTCTACCCTATCTCTGAGTACTGAACTCACCCTCAAATCTTGTAATGCCAGGTTACATCAACTGCATTACAGAAAAAGGCAACAGCAGATCAAGTCAATCCAACACCTTTTCTGACAAAATTTTAAGTCAACACAGCACCTCTTCTGCTCCAGTAACGAGCACCTCAGCCTAAGAGGAAACAGTGGGGAAGTACCTTATAACAAAAAAGGTGTAATCCTGTAACATCTGCTTAAGGAGCATCAGTGATGGGTTTAGGAATCTCTTCTCCAGGATATACAAACCCTCATTATGCTCCTAGATGTGTAACTCTCAAGAGCCACGAAGGTGGTTGTGCTTCACCTCAGTCAAGCAGGACGGAGCCATCATCCAGCAAAACAAACATACAGAACTCTGAAGTGCAAGTTAGTGGTGTTTATTTACTTACTTAAGCTCTTAGTTTATATATACACGCACTTATATATACACACACTTGCCTACTGTAGTGATCTTGATGGAATCCATGCAGGGCTGTGGTTAAGATGACAAATTTGATCATCCTGGTAAAGCTTATCTTGGTACCTTAAACACAACAATCCCCTTACACAGGGTTTGCACACTGCTACAAGCATACCAACATTAAGGCAATATACCAATTTATTTAAGAGCACATTCATGCCTGAAGTACCAACATTTCTTCTAGCATAGGCAAGCTCCACATTGTCTGTTCTTCTGTCCAAATGGGTATGATCCATGACCAGGAATATAGCCTTGATTTTGGCATTTATTTATGGAGTAATTTGTCTATGTCAACAGGTTCCCAAATGCTTACAGTGGATGCCTGAGGGAGGAGTAGCCCACCTGCTGCAGGGTTTGTTAGATTCAAATAGAAGGGAAAGAAGAAATCTGACAAGTGGAGGACACGTGGGGATGGATAAACTGATAAGGGTCTGATAAGCAAGGGGAGATCACAAACTTGCACCGAATCTGAGAAGCATGAACTAAGCTCTAACCCCATTTTTTAATCTACTGCACCCTTAGAGCGGCTTTTCTTCCCACAGATCAGAAATTGTTGTTGAACATCAGCAGGCTGCTGCTAGGCACCTCTACAGACCATGCATTTTTTTTTTTCTTTCTTTATGCTGTAAGAAAAAGAATTAATTGCATATTTTAGTGGAGCAGGACAGTACCTCAACACCAGCACCTTCTGCTGAGGGCTGTATCGCACAGAGGTTGATGGGTTTTACCATTTGTTATTTGCAGTTGCTTGCTCACTAGTGCTTTGCACAGTTCTTTGAGAAAGAGCACAGGCTTTCAGGTAATTAATCAAACAGCAGTTTGGTTTTTGGGACAAGACAGTAAACCTTCTTGTGAGGTCTTCTGTGTAACATCATTCTGCTCTGACACAAACATCCGAACCATTTTACTGTAGACTCTAAAGAGTGCACTTGAAAAAGTCTACAGCCATATGGGGTATAAAAATAATTCAAAATGGGTTCTTTGATCCTTTTTCCCTACCATTCACATCTGGCTGAAAACTTTACAAGCAACAGCTTTGCCTGCCTGTTTCCATTTTCTAAAATTCTGTCTTTTACAATTGTACTAGAATTTAAATTAATGACAGGCACAATTTTATAATATGGCTGAGGAAATATAATATCTTCTAGCCTTAAAGACACCCAATCCCATTTGCCTTCCTGCTACCCTTTTGTTTTCTGTGCTGATGTTCTTTAGGGAGCTAGACTAAACCTATCAAAAAATAAATAGTTTTTATGTGTTTAATTCCCTGAATAAGCTCACAGAGGGTCAGATAAGCAACATGGATGAGGAGTGACCTGTCGAGCAGCAGCTGTCCATTTCATAAACTGAGCTGAAGCATGAAGCAGCATTGCAGACTACTCTGTCAAGCAGTTTGTGTTATGGGACAACCCCACTCAAACATTGGCATGGATGGGATGGATGTCTCACTTAAGGAATAGATTGGGCTTTCTAAGTCAAATCACATATAATAATGGTTCCAAACCAAACATCATGGAAATAATCTGTCTCTGTTTACAGATGCCTTCTGGGATCAAAACACAAAGTTTCACTGTTTTTCAATTCATTCTATACATGGCCCCAAAGTTTGGGATGTTGGTCTAAAACTTGCCAGACTGCCTTTCTAACTTTTTTTAGAACCTACTAGTGCAAATAATTTTTTGCATTTGCTTGTCTACGTCTTCCAAAATAACTTACAATTAACAGAAAAAGTAACAGTTTATTATTCAGAACTACACCTATTATTTTCTACGCATTTCATTTTATGAATTAAAAATAAGCAAACAATCCAGTGAATACTGATCCCTCCCCTTCTTCACTCCTCCTCCGTCAGCCTTTACACACATTTATTCATCAGCTGCAGAAGACACACTGAAGAGCATCAAGTATTGGCTTCACGTGGCCAAGCATTTCACTTTATCAAGTGAAAAATACCTGGGAAAATGTCAGCATATAAAGTAACAGGTATTCGGAAAGCATAGTTCCAGACAGTGCTTCTTTTCCCCTCAAAAACACCTGCAAGTTCTTCTTGAAATGTCCCAGAACACGTGTTCTTTGAGTTTATAGATTGTACGCTTGAAAGAAACTAAAGGCAACAGAATGAGAAAGACTAACAGAAGTCACTAGAATGTCCATGACCCGAGCTACTCGGCACAAAGAGCAGGGCAGCGAGGGCCGATGTCGCAACCCCTGCAGGTACGGCAGGCGCACCTCGGGCTGCGCGGGACAGCTCCGCGGGCCGCTCCGGGGCTGCTGCCGCTGCATGGGGCGCTGAGCTCACGGTCAGCCTCTCAGCAACCTCAGTGTATGCCCACACTGCCCAACCGCCCGGGGATGCGCTACGTCCACGGCTCCTTTCGGAGCAGGGGATTCCACGCAGCCCCGGGAGGCGAGACCACAATCCCACGTGGCAGCGGCCGCCCCCGCCGCGATCAGGAGAAGAGCCGCCGCCGCCCGCGCCGCGCCTCCCCGGCTCTCCCTCGCTCCCTCGCCCCCTCGCCGGCCCGGCCGCCGGCCCGGCCGCCATCCCGGGGCCGNAGCCGGACTTGGCGAGCGGGCCCGGTGCGACCCGGCCGGCTCCTCCCCGGGGAGCGCCCGGCGCGGGGAGGGTCGCGCCCGCCCGCCCCCGCGGCTTCCCGGCGGCGGCGGAGGGGCAGCCCCGGCCTTCGGCTTGCCGGGAAAAGGCTCCGATTCTGCGGCAAGGTGCCAGGACGGAGACCCGGGAATGATGGGGGGAATCCCAGTGCTCCCCGCCCTTCAATCCCTTTCAGCCGTCGCGGCACCCTGGGAGGGTCTCGGTGCCCCGCAGACACCGAGCCCCTCGGTCCCGGCGGTGCCGTGTCCCCAGTGCCAGCGGTGCCAGACTCGGCAGGTGGCAGCTCTGGCAGCCCTTTGACCTCCGCTTGGTTTTGGTACAGACACCCGATATGTGTCCCCTTAAAAAGCAAGGCGACATCCCACAGCTTCATAAAACTTAATCTGAGGTATGACAAATGAAATACAAATAGCGAGGGTTGGTTCTTAACACTGTATGAAAAGAAACTGGGTCCAGTCCTCGCACTCTGCCAGCCCCTCTGGTGTGTTATGGAGAAGTACAAGAGAGGAGGAGGTGAGAGAAAAAAACTGAGGCAATGGGGAGATCCCCAGCGCGAGGAAGTGGGATGAGGTGGGGTGGAAAGAGGTCCAGGGAATTTAATACTTCGTGTCAGGGCAGGGACTAACAAAATACCAGGGCAGCAGCCGTACCTTACTGCTCCACTGCCGTTTGGGCCAAGGTACACTCAAATGTTGCTGTGATGTAAGATACTCTTCAATGCAAATTCGCACTGAGAGATGGAGTAAGATCCTTCAGGTTTTGGAATTGTGGTTTGATTGAATGCTGACAGACAAGTTCATCCTCATTTTCGGCCACATGCGGTATCATGTGTTGTATGTTTCATAATGCTGGGCGGTTTATATATTCCTTTCATCTTGGAAACAAGTTGTAGAACACCAGTCCTCTGACTTGTCCTGTTGCAAGCTTGTTCAGAATAGTAGAGTCCCAAATGTATCTGAGCAAATAAAAAAAGTTAACAAAAAACCTTCCTTAGCAGACTTCATGGTTTTTGAGAGCCTGAGACATATCTGAGGGTTAGAAGTCATCAGAGCTGTGTATCTTCTTCCTCAGACATTCCTTTTAGTTGCAGTAAAATATTTAAAAATGCCATTGTGATGATCAGGAAAAATTTAATTAGTGTGTTCCACATTAGAAGTGACCCAAATCTGAGCAACGTTGCTTAAAACCATGAGCTGTGTATCCCTCCTGAGATCAAAAAATCAAACACCCTTATTTTTCAATATGATGCATGGAGGGAAACCATAAGAGAAACTAATGCTTCACTTGTCGTTCTTTAGAACTTCTTGCAGGCAACTGTATTTGAAATCCCCAGCTTGGGAATCCCAAGGGGTTTCTTAGCTACCAGTGCTGTAAATTCGTGGAAAAGGACTAATTCAGAACTGAAAAGCATTGCCCAGTAAGACATTACGCAGTAAAATATTACTCATTTTACAAATGACCTCTGCCGTGAAAATTTAGTGTTTCAGTTCAGTTTGGTGAGAAGTAACTGTCCACATACAATTAAAGAGCTGTGGCAGCTAGAGTAAGCCCTCACCCATAATCAAAACATCAAAACACCAACATTACGGTGGTTCTGCCAAAGGGTGTGAAGAGGATTACAACAATCATTTTTAGTTTACACTTTTCATGTTTGCTGAAAGTTACTGTCTCAGGTCAATTGCAGATAAAAAAAAAACCAAACAACACTCCCACACCAAAAAGCATTTTGAACCACACCAAGAGCACTTCAAAATACAGGGAACAAACTCTGAAATATCCTAAGTCCCTAAGAATGCTGAGTACTGTTCTTTGTCTTAAAAAGTCTGAGAGGCTGGATTAAATTCTTAACTAGTGAAGGAATCTCAAAGAGCTGGAAGCTGAAACATATTTAAGTGTGATGACATATATAGTATGAATTATGTCAATGCAAATCCAACTGGATGATATTTACACATAACGTACCAGTTAAAATTATAATAGATGTATCCACAGATATTGGCATCTCAGCTAACTGGAGAAAGAGGGTGAGGCTGAACAGTGGCCTTTAATATAGCTCCAGCAGGAAGCAGGGTATTAATTTAATTTTCAGAAGGTGCATGCCTAGTCTTGTAGTGATGTGGTCTCTTGTTAGGAAAGTAGTTTATTAAGAATTGAAGGGATTTTCAGTTTCGAGCTGTCATGAGATCTTTGCAGAGCTCTTGCTGCAGTATGGTCGTAAGTGAGGAGAAAGAATGCAAATACTGTTATATTTGGAAATGGATAATTTTACTCTCCAGCTGGATACAACTGTGTCCAGTTGTTATCCTTACTGGTGGGGTGTAATTGGTGTTGTTCCATGACCGTAGTAGTGGCTCCTTGAAAAATTTCTTCAAGTGTCCTTTGTATGTATTAGAAAACTTCCAGAAACAGCTGCAGGCTGAAGAGAGGTGAAAGCATTTGCGAGTACTTACGAGTTTGGGGTGGGGGCTGGGAGGGGGATGGAGAATTCATAAGGTAAGCTTGGAGGGCTTTTCAGTTGGAAAGATTCCAGAGAGGTTCCTAATACTATGGGTAATAAGCCTACAGGGATAGATAGATAGATAGATAGATAGATAGATAGATAGATAGATAGATAGATAGATAGATAGACAGACAGATAGATGCTCAGCTACATTTCTCCTGTTTAAATTGTGAACATTCTGTACATATGCTACAGTTCAAAATGCATACTGTGTGTATGTTTCATACTGCCAATGTTGTAAGATGATATAGATCATATTTTTTTGTCTTATGAAAATGCAGAAGACTCAAAATAAACTTTGAACAGTATATACTGCAATCTGTACAGTATTTTACACATCACAGTGTGATTTTGCTATATGCAGCACATGGACAAATGCCTGTTCTACTGGGTAGCTTTCATGTGCACAAGGATTTAAACTCCCAGTCTTAGAGCAGATTCTCTACCATTGAAACACCAGTGACATATGTGTTATAAGCAACAGCGGGAACAAGGCTTACTTTTCCATGCACCCAGCACTACTCATTCAAAGGTTATTTTCAACAGCTTATAGCTTTGATCTGCCATAACCATTGCAGTTGCAATACTGCAAGGCCATTCTTACCTTCAGTTCAAGTGTGAATGAATTATTTCCACCAAAAAAAAATTCATGTATTTTTGTGAACAATGCTAAAGAAAAATACTCATGGTAACATTTTTAGTGATTTTGAGAAATGGCAGTGGCATTAGACTTTGAAATGGGGTCAACAAATTAACCTCTGTGTCAAAGATAATCTGTCCAAATTTATTTAGGTTATAAGCCCCACAAGAAAAGAGGTTTTGTACACTCTAATGACCTGCTGGACCTTTGGGGCTTCATTCTGTGAAGATGCCACTGGAACTGGGTCTGCTTCCAGCTCTTAGCTCAGCAGCTGTTTTCTCTGGAAGTGAAGCTGTGAGCTAATAGAGATCAGGCTGAATTCAGGGCAATGAAACTAAAAGCCTTTTTGTTCCCTGCTCTCTGTTTCCCTTCCTGCTAGAATACAGGCAAAGGGAAATGCAGTGATTTAAGTGTAGGACGAAAAGGCTTACAGACCTCTTAAATCTTGCTTGATTCAAGACTAATAATTTGATTCTCACTTTGTGTTCTCTCCTTCAAGTACACACCAATCTGCATTTAATGCTTTTGTAACACAGCACTCCAGGCTCTCTCCCATGGCCTCCTGCGTCAATCACAGCTGATCAGCCTGAGCTCTGAACAAGATCCCACGCTGAGATGGCTGAGAAGTCCCATTCATCCGTCCCTGCACATCAAATGTCTTGGTCCCATTTCCCACTATCATGTGGAATGCCATGCCAAACACACACTTGCTACATACACCAACATATGGACTCATCAGCAAAAATAAAAAAGAAGCTGAGAGGTCTACAGGGATAAGGACAGGAGCTGAATAGACAAAGAGATCATGAATGGGAGCCAGGAAGGGGAAGAAAGGAGGATTAAGAACATATGAGGGGAAACTGAGGATGAATGGGCAAGATGAAATCTGGGACCCAAAAGAAAGGAGATGACAGTAAGAATAGAAACGGTTTTGAGGAGGTATGTGACAGACTGGCAGCTGTCTCAGTGTAGAGATTAAGATGTGGAATTGTTATATGACTCAAATGTGGAATCCAAGAGCAGAGGTGGAATGGGAAATGAGTGGGAATTACAGTGTGGGAGGGGAGAAGCCAAGAGGACTTAGGTAAAAAACCTCTGAGATTGTTCCTACAGTTTGCAGGCTGTCTCACTGGGAAAGAAGAAAGGGATTTGGGTCAAAAATTGACTCTGGGAAAACATAAAAGTGATGGGCAAGATGATCAAGATAAAAGGGAGCAACAGAAAATGCTATGTCTTCCTGGCTGCAATTTTATTTTGTACAACTGCAGAGCCTCAAAAGACATGGTCCTGTTTCTCCGTACTGCCGTCTGTGCCACAAGTCATGCAAGCCCATCTTTTCCCTTTTGTTATAGCTATCATGTGGTCACAGTGAGATCTGGTTACTTCCTAATCTGGCATAAAACTCATTCACTGAAGGAGAAGAAGGAATAACTAGCGTGCCACCAGATAAGCCATTGATTCCACTCATTCTGAAGCTGTGTCTTTACCTTTGCAAGAAAATAGACTGGCAGTCTAAGATGTGGACTATGGAAAAGTTAGGCATCCTATTCTGGGAGTTGAATAAAAAGGGAACTGTGCTACAGATGCCACATGGGAGAATTTTCACATTTTCACTCTGGATTTTTAATTAGAGAACTTTAATATATGCATGTATCTACAAAGAAGTAATTTAGAATTGAGCTTCACAGATAAACCTAGATCATGTAGTCAAAGAGACTGGAGAACTCCTGCTTCTTCTTTGTTGTAGATGGAAACCTTGTGAGGCAAGGGGATGACTGCTAGAGCAGTGGCTGCCCTGGCTAAGTTAACTAAAGATTCTCCTTCACCATTATATTCCATCCATTTCTATGGATAATTTTTATACCATCATACCATGGCTAATTATCTGATAGACCCTCATTTCCTGCAGGTCAATTTGAGAGCTTAGGTCTGACCTCCCAAAGTGCTAAGCCCACCAAAAGCAATACATATCTGTAGTATCTAGCTGCAAAAACAGTGGTGTATTAAGGACTTGTCCTTTGAACATTCTAAGCATAAAAACTCCCCAGCGTTTAACTTCCCTACTGATGAGCATCCATGAAAAGATTAATGCTGGTGTACCCTAAACAGGATTTATATTTGCAATATAGTAAGGTACTCAGTTGTATGCGCTGTAACCTACCAAAGTTTTGTAGAATGCTGTATTCCCTGCACAATATTATATATTCAGAATTTGGCAAAGTTATAGTAAAAAATAATGAAACTACATTTTATTTACCTTGATTAAAGGCCTACAATTCTGGGATTTTTTTGACTTTCTAATAGCTGACTTTGTAACCTTCAAAATGTACTTTCTATTTTTCATTGCTGTAATTCAGTTTAATTTGCCTTGGAAATACTGCAGTCTTTGCTAGCAGCAAATATTTGGGACAACTAAAGAGTGTTTGTACTATTATAAAAACAAATATCATGTATTAACTCATTAGCTGGCAGGTGTATGTATATAAACAACATCTGGACATTTTTCTTTTCTCTGGAGTACTGAACATAGCTATAGCTCAAATTGGAAGATAGGAGAGAGGAGGAGAGGAGAGAAAAAGGAAGGTATGTAAAGAAAACATAAAAGATGCAGCTCTCAAATCCTGTCCATTATAAGGATCAGTCAGCAGTAGGGTGAATATCCTGTTGCAAACAGAAACAGTTCAAGAGAAAGTCTAAAGAGTACACAGTTACCCAAGTGAGAAAAATGAGTGACTGAAGATTGTAGATGAAAAATCTCAGAACTATTAAAAAATGTGTTATTGATGGACTGTGATGTAAGAATATTATATGAGCCAAATGGTTAGACATACAAGCCGTGAAAAAGGAGACAGTAAAATCCAGACAAGTTTGTCATCAAGATCAAGTTTGTCAAGGATGATCATACAACTGTGAATCCACCCACAGACATTCCTAAAGCCCCACACAGGGAAATGCAGGAAATAATACACGATCACAAACCAAAGAAAGTCAGTGAGTGGGGTATTGCCCTAAAATGAGTAAGCATTTGTGTCATGAATGCTGGCCATTGCAAAACAAGGCAGATACTTACGGCCTATGCATTTTAAAAGATAGAAGTAAGTGTTTAAACAGGAGACTAGACCTCCTAAACTGAAATAAAATCAGTAATACACTCAAAAACTTGTGAGCTGTCTTGGCAAGAGCAAACAAGGTGGAGCAATGCTGATCAGATCAAAGTGCAGTAGAAAATGTTTTTAGGGGAATGCTAAGTTACTGCTTACATAGAAGTTAATTAGCAATAAAACACAGGGTAATTTTCAACTAAAATCACGTGTTATGTAAAAAAGTGGAGAGATGCACCAGTTCCAAATGCATGTTTGTGTTTTAACATTCACACTGCAAAGAAATACAGTTAACAAATAAGGTTTGAAGGAGGAAAAGTTCACATAGACTTAAAATGTCACTTGAATAATATGACTCAGTCACACAATTTCTAAATCCTGCTATATTAGACTAGAGCTGACAATGATTCCCAAGGTGCTAACTATACTCCTGCACAACCAGTTTTTCTTCTTATTTATAATTTCTGGACCACAGTTTATCAATATACTGGTGCTACAGCTTTTTAAACCATGCCTTTACATTTGTGTTCTTTGGGTTTTGTTAACTTACTGCAGTGCTTGTTCCTCTGATATTGCTTGGTATTAGTGACCTTGCTGATCAGTCACATAATTAAGATATTATCTAAAAGATATGGGTTTATATTTTATTGTAGTTAATAATTTGAATTAAGCTTAACTTTGTGAAAAACAAAAAGCACAACATTGTAGCACAGGAAATTTGAAACGTATCTGGAGAGTCCAAAACTTGGCTTAGCAGTCAGTGGCTCAGAGTTAATGTGCAATCAGTTAACTCAAAGGTGCTTGGTATTACTCAGCACTCTTTATGATTGACTTTTAAAAATCAAATCAGATGTACTTCAAGATGACTTGTATGTTTCTTCTTTCTTTTCCAATACTCTCTGTGTTTATTACTTTAACTGTTTCTTCTCCTCGGAAATGGCTTCATTCGAAGCCAATACAGAAACTTTTGAGTCTCAAAGCTCACCAGCAGATTAAAACCTGGAGTTGTTTTCTTCCACCTATCTGGGACATTTTTGACTGACCCTCCCATTCTTGAGGTGAAGACTTTTGATTTGCCCATGAATCAGCACCTGATCCACCAGTTTTCAACTGCCCATATCAAAGTAAACCAAATAGGAATGATTCCTTTGATACTTAATGAGCAAGGCTCAGCTTGTTCA
>VYZR01060773.1:14913-26186 GCA_013400675.1 Oxylabes madagascariensis
AAGCACTAATTAAGAAATGACACTTAAAATATTTTTACTTTTAACTTAGTAACTAACTACCTGTGGTTTGTAATGTAGACTTTTCTATTTAATTACAAAATACTACTCAGACTTATGAAGAAGAAGGTGAAAAAGAAGGATTAGCTTTTGTTGTAAAACCTCTATTTTGTTTTATATATATATTACTATATTTTAAAACTTTAAGTTTTTTACTATGTGATAGTAGACACTTTCGTTTAAACTACACACTTATAATCTTAGCTTTATTTTTTCGTTTTGGAAGGGGTTTTTTAAGGATTTAGGTTAAATGTAGTGTTTTTGGAGGGGGTTAGTGCTGTTTAGTAAAGAAAGTCTAAATTTTCAAAGTCTAAAATTTTCAGTGACCAGGCTTCCAACAGTCTGCAGGAGAGTTGAACAGGCTCCTCAAACAACAACCATATCCTTTGGGGCAAGAGAAGCAGTGGTGCTTTCCAGGCTATAAAACCACAGATGACCTTAAGAAGGGCACATGAGTAAGGTGAATGTAAGCTAGTGTGGACAGATAATAAGCAAATTGCTATTAGGAGACTGTGTTGGCCATAACTTTGTTAGTTCTCCAGAGGCAGCCTCTAGGGTCTGCCTGGGCAGTGCAGTTGCAGCAGGATTTATAGCATTTGCTTCTTACATGCATTTCCTGATGGACTTCATGTTCCTGAGTTCTGCTGGCCCCGGATTCTGAAGCCTAAAATCATATTTATTTTAGACAAGTTCAGCCTTATTGAAGTCTGCTGCTCAGCAGCTCTGAACCCACAAGCAGCACAAGAACTGCTCTGTGGGTTTCTAGGTGACTGCAAGACAATTATGTGGGCTAGAAAAGAAAGAAACACAAATTAAACAATTGACACACAAATTAAACAAATTAAACAATTGACAGATCAAATAAGGACATGAAGCCCTTAATCAGGGTCTATGAGATCACAATGAAAACATATACATGTACATAGATTTGTACCTATTTATATTAACTGAGCAGAGACATTTTTTCTTTAGTACAGTAGGAGGAAGTCAATACGAAGCAGGAAATAAAAAAATCCTCAGAGTGACCTTCTGGGCTGATGTATGCTGCAGACATTCCCAAGGCTGATGGAGACAGCATGATTAATTTTCATAAATTATTGAACCAAAAACAACTTCCAGCATCTAGAAATACATATCACATCGGTAACTGTTGCATTATTCACCATACATGGCCCGACTCTGAATCTGTTTGCCAAGCTGTGAGTCAAATGTTTGCTCATGGCAGCAAGGCAACAAGGACATGCACACCCATGCACAGAGCCACAGGATTTTTGCAGAGGTTCACATCCTAATGGAGGTTTATTTATTATTTACTGCTGGCTTGCTTTGCAAGATTCATTTGCACTTTAAATGGTGACATCCCCATTCAGTATTTATTCTGAACAGTCCAGTGCTGTCCAAGTTGGCCAAGTCCAACATCCTAGCTACTGTTCATACTATATTCTTGCTTATTTTAGGCCACACATGTGAAAAACAGGTTTTCCTTTCTCCTGGTCAAAGGCAATACATGCCTTGGTAATTAATTGTTCTTGAGTTTATCTGAACAAATGGTATTGCAGACAGGCTGCAGAGCAGAATTTACTCAGCCACAAATGCAGAAAGAAGTTCCATATAGGACAAGTCAGGAGGGAAGGATGTGGAAAAGGGGCCAGCAGAAGAATAAATATATTTTGGAGAGGATTTTCAGGGTATACACATGACATAAAGTTATTAATATTTGGTCAAATGTTTCTTGAGATTTGTTTGCATAACTTTCATTAACACTTCTGTTTTTCAACACATTTTGCAGACAGATTGACTTCCAATAGGACAATACTGGTTACAATGTCACAGCATCTAGCAATATTTTCACTGAGAAATGGGGAAACCCGAGTTTTTCACATGCATGGAACAATAAAGCCCAGGGTAAACTTTAAAATGCAACTTTTTTTTTCCAAAAGAAAGTCAAAGTGATTGCAGAGGAAATAGTTCCATCAGAAGTCCAGAATTCTGTAGAACAGCAGTTTCAGCAGAAATCTTCTGACAAGTTGACTGGTAACCTCCTTGAAACCTCATATTATTTAATATCAAGCTCAGAGTTTTGCTTCAAATCTAACTGCAGCTATCATCCAACTGATGTAATTTAAAGGGCTTTGTCAGAGCAGAAGCCAAGCAAATTAATTTCTTTTACTTTAAAAAGTTTTCTTTTCAGGGATATTCTGCACCTGCAATATCTTGACTCTTTTTCATGCTTTGCTGTCATATCTGGTTACTTGCAATAGCAAAACTACAAAATTCAGGGACTGCCTGTATTTATACCTTTCTACAGACACAGGAGGGGACAAAGACAAAACATTTGCCCCTTAAATGGTGGCTCACTTGAGCATAATAAAAACATCATAGAGACATTAGCACTATTCTGGCTATATTCAGGCCCTCAAAATTTGCTATTTCTTCACATACAGATCCAGCAAGAAGGTAAGATCCCAGGTATGTGATTAAGATATTGGCCACTCTCTTAAACTGGAGGTCATCTTAGATAACCTGCATTTTTCAAAGCAATAAAGGTAATAATGGAAAAAATACTAACAAAAGCTAAACCGACAAAATGCATATTGAGGAGTAGGGAAGAAAAGCCTTCATACCATCTGCATCTTATACCACACAAGGAGGGTAAATATACTGTCTTTACACAGACACACTCTTCTGTCCTCTCCCCAGCCTTCATCTTCCTCTCTCAGCATCCCTGGCAGCCCCCAGCCTCCTCGCCTGGGCTCACAGAGTTCCTTCCATTCCCAGCAGGGAGGGAGGGCTGCAGAACTCTCCCTCACTGGGCATGGCACAGCCCTGCCTGGGAATCATCCCTCCCTCTCTGCCTGCCCCCTGCCAGCCCCTTGCAAGTCCTTCAGCTGTGCCACCAGCCCCAGGAAAAACTGCCCTCATAAAGAAGTCCTGCTCTCAGAGTAGTATCTACAAACAGAACTTTTTTTTAACCAATCTGGTTGTGAAATAAACATTTCATAAATGTAGAGTAATGCAGATTACCCATGGGGAAAAGCCATTTGATCGGTCCAGTGCAGCTGCAGGATCATTGTCCACTTACAAACGCTCCAATTGCCCTTACACATCAACATCCTTTTCAGAGCCATTAAATTTAAGGTATTTTTCAATAGAAGAGTAAAACTGATTTGCTGTGGAAGCCATTTCTGACACTGGAAAACAAGTAATAAAACAGGCTGAGTTGCTGCAGCCACAGCAGGAAGGGATTAGTCCCTTGGAGCACACTCCTGAAACAACAGCCTGAATTACAGGAAGAAATTACATTTTACTTCTGTGGCTCATTTATGCCATTTCTCTTTCTTCCTAACATTTAAGTTAAACTGTAATCTTTCTCTGAGGGGCCCCCCACAGAGTCTGGAACACTGAAGTCTAAAACTGTTTTAGGAAATGGAAGAAAAATTTCTAGAACTGGAAAAATTGCTTGGTGACTCTCAAGGCTTCCTGAGAAGCCTTTGAGCAAGCCTCACTTATAATTTCTAAGGCAAGCTGGTGGCAGGAAGGGGATCCCTGTGGAGGCAACAAACAGCCGAGAGCAACACTCTGAAGTCTGAAGTGGGGATGTGCTGGGAGAGAAAGTGATTACCTTACACCAAGGAGGAATCAAGGTGTGAGTGTGCAGCAACAGCACCTCTCCATTAACTTCAGTTGGAGCTTTTCAGTAGCATATGACTTCAGAAACTTCAGCTTGGCTTTTAGACTGAGTTTGCATCACTAGCTGGTGATTTTCCTTTAGCCTGTAGGCTGGCACTCTGAGTGGGTGTATTGGTATGAAAGGCTGTAGCATGAAATTTCACAAACAGTGTTCTACTGCTGCAGGAGCAGTAATCACAGGTGCCAGCTGCAGACTTTTCCCCCATCCCCAACCCAGGAACAAAATTAGCTGGGACTGACAGCCCTTAAAACTCCCAGGGCCACAGCTAGCAGTTGGATTACTGGATCTCAGATCTTCTGACCTTTACACTGAAGTGTTTGTATTGGTCTAATATCTTTGATTAGGCTTATGGCTTGTTACTGATGTAGCTGCTTTTGTATGTGCTGCACAGATGATCATCCTTTTTACTGGTTATTCTCTGTCATAACAAGATTAAACTGCATAAGGATAAACTACACTGCTAAACAGGTGTAACTTCTCCTACTACTGTGGTTTCAGCTGATTGAACAAGAGCAGAAAAAATCAGGCTAACCACTTTCAAGTGCAGACCACCATCAGTGGTGCTAATTAACACCAGGGCCCTTTGTGTTCATAATGCTTGATATGAGCACCTCCCATTCCCACTTGAGTTTAGCTGTATTTTTTTTCCTAAGCTGGTTCTATGATTTTATCTGCAGCCTTGAGCAAATGTAGCCTGCCTTTTGAATAGTACAGACCATGAAAAATCAGAGCAATTCCCATTTCAAGCCTTGCAATTACTGTTCAACTACTATCTTCACATGACAAAGAATCAAACATACTCCTTGACAATTTGTTCTAAAGCCAAATTCCTTTGCTGAAAAAGAGTTATAATTTTATTTTGAATATCTGGCACCATGTTCCTACCACTAGACCTCCATTATACTTCTGCCTGCTAGATTAAGCAATATGTAGTAACTGATGTGTTCATTTTCTTCATTTATGGTCCAAGATCAAGTCGCTTGGGGTTAAAAAAGGCAGGTATTTCCATTTATCAGAAGCACTGACATAATTTCTTTTTGGCTGCTTTCCCTCCCCTCTGGGTGTTATTTTACTTTTATCTGGTCAAGTCACTCATCCATAACTCAATTTCCATTAAACATTCAGCACATGGTTCATTCCCATCAGCAGGGTGAACTGCAGCACTGAACAATGGCCCAGTTGTGCCTTCCAGGACTTCTCAGCTTATGGAAGATGCTTATGGAATTGCTTTTTTTGTACACATCACACAAAAGGACAAATGGTTGATCACAACAATAGACTCAAAAATAAAAGGATATTGCAGCAGCATTTACCCAGGAGCCAGAAGAAAGGGGAATTAATCCACTGTTAGAAAGACTGCTGGACCGGTTTGTTGTGAAGCAAAGTAACCCAGCAAGGAAAGACCCAGCAGCTATGTAACTCACCCTGGTTTGGCACTCCAGTCTTCAAACCCTCCCCCATCCCAGTCTTGGAGGTAAGAGAAGCTCCTGAGTGCCCAACCCTTTCATTGACTGTCCTGACACCACTGCAGGATGGCATGACTCTCTGGCTCCATACAAAAACAGCCAAATACCAACCGAACTGTCTGAGCAGGCACCTCTCACATCCCTATGACCTGACTGTGTGGACAAACACGATCCCATCACCAGTGCTGCCAGCTAAGCCAGTCTTGGACACTGAGATCAGTTAACAGCACCCAAAAAAGAATGCAGGTGTTTTCCCCTTACAGCCCAGCAGTCACTCTGGTTTACTGGAGTGCAAAGGTTCTCATCACACCCCTGCTGAAGGAGAAGGCACCTGCTACCAGGAGAGTGGATACTCAGAAACATCTCTCTCAGACACCATGCAAAGTGCCGCTTGTTTAACAGAAAACATTTCGTTTTAAACTCTCTGTGAACAATACCCAAACTTTATGCTACCATCAGCTAACCTGGAAAATGTGGGAAGTCTATTGAAAGGCAGCTGAAGACATCAAATTGTGTCACTCCACCCCTCAGCTGGACTTGAATATCATGCGGAATTCAAGAGTTCAGTTGGTGAAAAATTTGAAACAGATTTGAAAAATAAATCTGTCAAAAACCCCAAGCAAACACAAACAGTAGAAATATGACAGCAGAAATATGACAGCAGAAAAAACTCTTTTGTTGAAGTGGTGGCCAAATATTCTTGGGCTAAGCAAATGAGTTCTTGCTGCAGGTTAAACTGGCTTTCAGAGTGCACTCACCACTTTATCACAACCCAAACCTCCACTTCCTGTATCTGGTCATCTGAGGGGAATATGTCTGCATGCTTGAGTGGTTTTTATTGCTGGGAGCCATGTAGCTCCCAGCAATACCAATGGGTATTGTTCACCTTGTCTCCTCTCTTTCCCCAGGCTGCAACACTGGAGCTCATCTGTCATGTTTGTCCACTCCAATGGCCTTGAAACCTTGCTGGGTAGGACCCCTGCCCAAAGGGTTATTTCCAGAATGGAAAATATTTCCAGAATGGCCTCCTCACAGAGGCCACCTCTTCTGCCCCCTCACCCAGTGACTGCAGTGAGCAGTACCTCAGCGGGGAACAGTGCAGCCTCTGGGGCACTGAGGAAACTGGTGATGATGCTCTGTGGTGTGCACGTCTGCCCAACCACTGAAATGGAAGCACATCACTTCACACAGAGTGAAAAAAAAAAAAACCAACCTTTCAGGTAAGTGCTTCAGATAAATCTTTCTTTAATATCTACTCTTCTTGGTATTCTGCTTTATTAAATGTCTCCGATTCCTAACACTGAATGTAAAACTATCCCCTCAATGACTGCAGAGAAGTAAAATGCTACAGCTACTCGAATTTAGGATGACTCAGTTTTTCATGTCTTCAGCTCTATGGTTTTATTACTGCACAATCTGATTTGGCTGCCTTGGTTTCAAATGAGGACAAGACGTGCAGTAATTGAAGACATACTGTGTCTGCTCCAAAGATCTATGTACAGAGACTTCAAATGAATCTTAATTTAAGAAAGCCGTAAGAGAGAATGCCATGATTCTTCAGCCAATAAAAACAACACGGATAATACAATTAGCTGGCTGGTCTGGAAAATTATAATGCTGATGTGCTCTAATGAAATGAAAAGGAGACAATGCTTGCTCTGATGGCTGAGTGGCCTGATTCCTGCTCCAGCTTGATTCATGGAGGCTGCTCCATCTTCAAGAGGCTGACTTGTCCAGTCACTTGCATGCCAACAGACACATGCTCTTCTGGTTCTGCTCTACCATACAGAATTCTGGAATCTGAGACCTAGAAAAGAAATAAACCACCAAAGCCTGCTTATGGTTTCACAGGGTACAACTTTGTTCTGCAAAGAGGGATGAAGTTTTACCAATTGTATGCATCCACATCCCAGTTGAGCAACAGCTGGGAACTAAGAGTGTATTTTTAAAGGATATTTTTGATAATTTTCCCTTCAAATACAAGTGGAGTAAAGTACAGTTAATCTCCTATTGATTTGAGCACATAAATGTACCAATTCAGGCCCAGGATACCTGAGCATATGCATGTGTCCCAGTAAAGTCAATTAAATAGAAATCCATCCGTGGCACATGCTGACTGCACTAAGAATCCTTAGAACTGCTTCAGGAACAGAAAGGAAGTTTTGGACTCCAAAGCAGCTTAGAGTAAATGAGGAATAAGTAACAAAATTTAATTGAGATGGGTGTCTTACAGCCATAAAGAGGCTGACAGTGTTGCATTAAAAGGTAAGAAACAATTGTAGGGAAAAAAAAGCAAGCATAACATCGCTTGGAGAAAGTAAATTGGGGCCTTCAATTCTGCTATATCGAGCCTCTGTAGCAAGAGTACTTCTGCTTTCTGCTATCTGAAAAGTCTTGCAGTGGATGTAATTATTCCATGCATCAGGAAAAAATACATATACCACCTGTATTTTTATCCGACTTCCTATGGTCCCTAGCAATTTAGCGCTGAAATATTTGTGTGTAGTTATTTCCAAGTGCGATTTCAAATTCCTGTCACAGTTACTAATGAATGGTTATTTGAACCTCCACAGTATAAGGTGCAGTTATTCTTATTTTCCAGCTGTTATGGCACAACAACATTAATAGCACAATGGCTGTAAATCTAGCAGCGTAACAGCTGGTATGGTGGCAATAATGCCACCTGCAGCATCTCTGTATACTCTCTCATCTTTTCATTGCCCCAGGTAAAGCTTATATTTGCCATCCTTTCCATCTCAGAGCACAAATTCAGGCAGAGAAGAGAGGCTCAGCAATAAAAAAACTGTTGTTGTTTAATTTAAATCACAATGAAGTCTCTAATTGTAGCCCAGGGAAGAGTCTTTTAAGTAAGCCCACATGTGTTAGAAGCAAATGCTTGAAATGCAAAGGGGAAGTCAGTCAACAGTTTTTCAAATTAGCTCATATTAAAAATTTGTTACTACATATAACACAGAAAGGATCATTAAAAACCATTGACTAGCCACGAGCAAAAAAATTAAATGCTCCTTCTTCTGCCCGCTCTGATGCAACCAGCACAGTCCCCTGAGTCTTTCTATAATCCCCTAGTCAAGTTCCAGTAAGTTTTTTAAGCACCTATTTTTTTTACAAGACAAGAAACTGATACAGGCTCCAGGAATTTCTTTGCTAAGTTATCTTTGTTTTTAAAATGTACTAACTCAAGTCTCACCTCAGTCAGAGATGACAGCAGCAACCATGCTATATGTAAGCATTTCTACTTGAACAAGTCTCTGCTAAGACATATAAATGGGGGTCAGTGGCAATAAGACTCACTGTCCCTGCCCCTTAAAAAATAACTAACTCCTTCCCATCTGTGTTGGGTTCACTCTGGCTGGATGCCAGCTGCCCACCAAAGCCATTCTGTCACTCCCCTTCTCAGTCGGCCTGGGGAGAAAAAAATATAATGACAGGCTTCTGGATTGAGATAAGGACAAGGAGAGATCGCTCATCTATTAATTACTGTCATGGACAAAACAGACTCCACTTGGGGAAAATAAATTTCTTACCAATTAGAACCAGGGAAATGAGAAATGAAACACAAATCTTTAAAAACCCCACCTTCCCTCACCCCTCCCTTCTTCCTGGGCTCAACTTCATTCCTAATTTTCTCTACCTCCTCCCCTCCAGCAGCACAGGGGAATGGGGAAAGGGGTTTGCAGTCAGTTCACCTCAGGTTATCCCTCCTGCTGCTTCCCCCCCGCAAGAAAGACTCCTCACACTCTTCCCCTACTCCAGCATGAGATCCCCCCCCACAGGAGGAAGTTCTTCATTAACTTCTCCAGCGTGTCTCCTTCCCACATGCTGCAGTTCTTCACAAACTGCTCCAGCATGCCTACCTTCCTCAGGGAGCAATCCTTCAGGCACAGCCTCCTCTAGCATGGGACTCTCATGGAGTCACAAATCCCAGGAAACCTGCTCCAGTGTGTGCTCCTCTCTCCATGGGGCCACAGGTCCTGCCAGGACCCTGCTCCAGTGTGGACTTCCCATGGGGTTGCGGCCACCTTTGGGCATCCACTCGTTCCAGTGTGGGATGCAGGTGGATCTCTGCTGTACCATGGACCCTCCATGGGCTGCAGGGGCACAGCTGCCCCACCATGGTCTGCACCAGGGGCTGCAGGGGAATCTCAGCATGTGGAGCAGCTCCTGCCCCTCCTTCTTCACTGACTTGGTACCTACTGAGCTGTCTCCCACAGTCTCAATCCTCTCTTCTCTGGCTGTAGCTGCTGTTGCTCAGTATGTTTTTTTCCCTTTATTAAATGTGTTATCCCAAAGGTGCTGTCATCATCACCGTTGGGCTCAGCCTTGTCCAGCAGCAGGTCCACCTTGGAGCTGGCTATCAGGCTCTGTCAGGCATGTTGGGAAGTTCCTGGCATTCTTCTCACAGAATCCACCTCCACTCTCCTCCTGCAACCACCAACTTGCCATAGACTTTGCTACTTGAGAAAATGCCTTATGCAAAGTTTTGTGGGTTTGGCTTTCTCTGTTTCCTAAAAAAAGATTGGTATTATAAAGATGAGCATCCCTTAGCCATAGGAAATGAATTTTGTAGCTCTGAAGAAACAGGACCAGGATAGAGTGTGTAGCTGTCAGCTTGAAATACTAAACAGCACTGGGGTACTTTCAGTACGGATTTACTGCATCTCAGTAACAGATCAAATTGTTCTGAAGTATCACTTCTGTGAGTGGAAATTATCATCACCAAGAACAACCCAGGTTCTGTAAAAACATCGAGTTAAAAGATATTATACCTGAAATAAAACTCAAGGTCACACTGTAAACATACATTAGTGCGCCACATATACTCCGCATTTGTTGCCCAAATACTGCTTTTCTTATGTTTATACATTTTGATTTAAATGCCACAGTAATAACATTGTAGTCATAGAAATACTCAACAGGCAAAGTCTGTTTTAATTACAATTACAGACTAGATGTCTAATTCCTAGTCTTTCCTTTCACATCCTTTTATTCTCATGCCAAACAAAATACATAGTGAGGCACGTTTGTATATATTATTCCCTGGATGACATGTCTAGCCTAATAAATTCATTAACAAGACAAGTAGTACAAATGTTGGATCTGCATCTCTTTCACTAAAGCTCATTATTTCATTTTCTTCCTTACTTAAATTTGTCTGCATTGGAATGCATTCAGCATTTTTGCTGTTTTCAGACACTAATAAAATGGTGGGCTGGACATGTACACCAGTGATGACAGCCAGGAGCAGCACTATTGCCCTGCTTATGCATCCTTTCTGAATGGGAAAACCAGGTCAGCTGATAGTCCAGATTCTCCACGTGATCAGCACAGGGCAGGGTGGGTGGAAGAAGGCCAGCACAGTGCTTCTTCAGCAGAAAAAGTACAGAAGAAACTAGTATGTGTAAACATATGGGTACTTCAAATTTGTGAAATAACTCACAAGGGGAATCTCTCAGAAGTGAGGACAAGAATGAAGAGAAAAAGGAAATCTAAGATTTATTAAGGAAAACAAAACCAACAAACAAACAAAAACACCAAAAAGACTCCAACAAACCATGTGAGAGCAGGCAAGTGCCTATAATCTAAGTTTCAGCTGAAATAAAACTTATTTGTTTTGCCATGAACTGGGTTCAGCCACTTTCCTCACAGAAAATTTGTGTGTCATGCCTTGGGTCCAGCAGTGGCAGACCTACCTGTGTAAAGAGCAGTGATGATGAAGATGTTACCCACCCCTCTAGTCTAATCACTTAACTGTGGTACAGGCATCAATATGGCAACACTGAATGTAAAGCCAAAAAACCAGAGAGAAAACTACTCCAAATTTAAGACACTTATATTTTGACTGTTCTTTTCTTTGGAAACAATGGAAAATATTCCTTCTTCCTGAGAGATCTGCAAGAATCCCTGAAACCCAAGAAACCCAGCTCAAATTCAGTGTTGATCCTGTTGTGATCAAGAGGCTGGACTAGAGGATCTTTCAGCCTCATCCCTCCAATGACTGATTTTTGTGAACTGCCTTTCCACAGCATTGAGTAGCCTTT